>JAXIVD010000044.1:132500-142500 GCA_036785275.1 Cancer borealis | reverse complement strand
TTGACACATCTACATTGAAATCTACACCAACAAAAGAGGACAATTTACTATATCCAAGTATTGCAATCTAACTTTTTTTTCACGGTATCACATTTCTCTCCCTTTCTCTTTCTTTCTCTCTCACTCACTCCCTTTCCTTTGTTAGTTGATGCAACACCTGTATTACCCTCGTCCTCATTTCTACCTTCGTTGCTTCATCCTCACCACCTGAAAATTAGTTCGGGCACCACCGTGAACACCTCGTCATAGAATGGAACCGTTAACCTTGAAAACAATATGAAAAACTTTGCTTTAATTTTCAACGCCTGAAGAATACACACACATATGCAAACACACATACACATACCTATATACATACACGAACACGCACAGTCAAATTAATAACTTTTTTTTTTAATCAATTATCTAATCTTAAGACATGTAATTGTACATTTAATTATCATAAAAGTGGAAAGGAAAAATAAATATTGAGGAGACACCTACACAGCTTAAATAATAATAATAATAATAATAATAATAATAATAATAATAATAATAATAATAATAATAATAATAATAAACAAATAAAATAATTTTTTATACATGGCTTTCCAAGATAACAATAACACGCTCGCCTTCATAAAAACCTTCACTGCCACGCTCACACAAAGGAAGGAAACCATTGAAGAACCCCAAGGAAGCGAAAAAGTATAAAAAAAAAGTTATGTTCAACAGGATGAAAGTCTCCTCAATGAGCTTACTTGTTTAAAGGAATATTATAAAAGCTATAATGAAGAAAATATCCTCTAGCTTCTGAATGATCTTATATCAACAGATTATATATATTTTTTAATGTTTCTCGAGATGAATTATAGCTTAGGTGAAATGTTTTATAAGTATGAATTCGTTGGTGATAAAGAAACAGACCAAGAGGAAGAGACGAAATAATACGAGGAGAAGGAAGGACATACAAGCTGAGGGGAGAGAGATCTTTGTTCTGTGTTGGGCTAAAAAATTGTTGTCAGTTATGCGTATGATTAGCTTGAACGTTATTTAATACATTTTTATTGCTTCATAATATAAATAATTATACATAAATCAATTGCACGAATACTTTCTTGAAGGATAATAAACATGTAAATATTTCTTTCCTCTGCGCTGACAGTTTTAGTTTCATGTGATTGATTGCATCCCTTTTTTTCCCTCCCCCTCGTTCCGTATGTCCCTCCCTCTTCCTTTCCCTTCATTATTCACCCTTCACTATTTCCGGTGCACCTTTCCTTTGTCCTGCCTCCTCCTGCCTGCTATCCCCGCCCCTTACCTCGTCCCTTTCACCCTTTCGCAGCCATAACTCTTCATTTGTACCATTTTCCTTCCATTTTGACATCCAAACCCATATTTTCCTTCTTCCTCCCTTACCTCAATAAAGGGTACATTCAAAAAGCCATTTGTTTTCACCATCTATTATCTTTTTTTCTCCACCTACTACACCATCCCTTTCCTCACGTTCTCTCCGCCTCCTATACACCGTCTTTCCTCCCTCCCTCCCTCTTTGAACACATTGCCGGTAGGGGGAAGAGGGTCACATCGGCCACATCACAACACGTAGGGAGAAGACGATAGAACTGTCACTAATTAATGTTCCTCTTTGATACCATCGGCGGGTCTCTGTGTCTCCCCCAACCCGTCCCTTGTGTTCTGGGGGTTGATGTCAATAGAGGGTTGAGAATTTTAATCTCTAAATTACTCTTTTATCTGATAGTGCTGTAATGAACGGACTTAGCATGGGTCCTCTGTAGATAAGAATTAATGAAAGAAGTAATAGACTCCTTAGCTCATCATATTAAGGTTGAAGATAATTATATACACCTCCAGTTTATCTATAACGAGTATTATCATCTGTTTTATTTGGTGGTATTTGTGTAGTGGAGTTTTTTAGTGAAAGTTTTGCAAGTGTTAAATGAAGAAATAAAAGATGACCTTGTTAGTTTGCTGTTCCCTTGCCATTCTAACCGCTAGGCACCTCACAGCCCTTCTTCCCCTCAACACAAACACACACACACACACACACACACACACACACATACATACACGCACACATATACAGTCACCGCCATCACCACCTCATGCAACGAGACAAAGATAGCCATCTCCCCCTCGCCTTGCACACAATGTAATTAAAGTGAAGCAAGAGCCAAAAACACACCGCACAAAAGGACGGAAGTTTTGAAAGAAGTTTATCATCAAATCCCCACAACAAGAGACCGTCCTCTATGCTTCTTAATTCGTCCGCTCCTCCCCCTGCAGTGACCCTCTCTCGCAGACGCATTTTTCCCAGTCTTCCAGGTGTGACGAGGTCAGTAACGTAGACCGACACACCTGCACCACTTCTTGTACAACGTGGCACGACGCATATCAAACAGCCTTCCAACAGCAAGCCACACACGCACACACAACACCTCACACAACACACCGCACCGCCAACACACACACCACACACACACCCCACACACACACATTACTAAGCGACGCAAAACACTTAAGACACAACAAGTACATAAACTACGACTCCCATGGAATGCTTCGTAAAATAACTTCATAATACACTAACGACGATTGTAACACACGAGGAGCCAGGTAACACCCAGCTCACAGGTAACCAGCACCACCACCACCACCTTCTCCTTCCCACAGCAGCGACCGTACCCAGACGCCGCCGCTGCATCAACATTGCAAAGGCATTTCGACAAGACGATTTGCATACGCGATTCTTTCTGCAACGAACCAATCAGGGAATATCAAGTAGTCATTTGCAAACTAACGCAGGAAGGACGGGGAGGAGGAGACACAGAACAAAGAGAAACGATGAGATCCTCCTGAAAAAGGCACACAAGAACAGCAAGAAAAAAACAATGACATTTAGCATATCCCAGCCGTGTATGTGAAGAGAATAACATAAGGTTTAGTTATGAAGCTAAAAATAAACGCAATACTGACTGTGAGAAGGATGCGCGTGTAGGAGATAGACACAAGAGTAGGTAAAATTTTTGAAGTGGGAAAGTTTGGTGTGGGTAAAGGTTTTCTCTCCTGCAATGAGGTTTGGGTGGTTCCTGTGAGTTCCGTGAGCGAGTGGCATAGGAAGGCAATAACACAAGGGAGGAAAAGTTAACAGTGACGCTCAGAAATACTTGCGGTGTTCGTAGTGGAAGAAGAAATAAAATATTGTACTGCCACGAGTAAGACAACGCGAAAAAAAAATGAGTAGAAAATAATATTCGTGTGTGTATTTTATTTTTTTGGGGTGTGTGTGTGTATGTGTGTGCGTATGTGTGAAAAATAAATCTTCACATTTTACACCAATTTTCTCTACACACACAAGTAGACCAAAAAAAATCGAAGGGAAAAATATTAAGATTAACCTAGCGTATATATATTTTTCTTTATTTTTCCAGAGTTCTAACCGTACGCGGAAGGAACCAGGAACCAAGACCCAGGAACCGACGCCACTCATGCACGCCATTAACTGCCTCACGTACGCCTCGTCCACCACCACCACCACCACCACCACCACCACCACCACCACCACCACCACCACCACCACCACCACCACCACCACCTACGGAAGCTGCCACGGAGGACCAACACGAAGACTAACACTCCACCTCAACCCTCTGAAGGACTGACATCTTACCACGTTTTTACCATTACCTTAACGATCCATTAATTTTTCTTTTTTTCCACCACCATCATCAGAAGAAGGAGGAGATAGAGGAGGAAGTGAAGAAGAACAAAATGTATTATCTGTACAGTTCACTAAATAACTGAGTCTCGAAAAAATATATATTACTGCAAAAAAATCCTCCTTCCCACGCTTGCTAGTAAAGGGTGTGTAGGGTAAGCTTGTGTGCGTGTAACATGGCAGACTTTGCACCTAATAATAGCCTCAGGTCCTTCCCAAGAATACAATAAAAATCACCTTATATCCGGCCACTACTTCTTCGCAAGGTGAGCACTGAAAATAAGTCAAAATTTTACTCTAACTGCCCGTCTGTATGATTGCAAGACTCGTCCTTCACGTGAACAATACGAAAAAGACACATTCACATCAGTAACTACGATAACTTATCACACACATAATGACTGATGCTCTTATGCTCTTCCTTGAAAGTTGAAGGCGATGCAAGTGAAAATATTTTATGTAGCTAAGTCAGAGATGTTGCAATCAATCAAATCAAGGAACAGAAATAGATAGACAGTGAGGGGTCAAAACAGAGACAGAGACAGAGATAAAGATAATAGACAGTGAACGAAAGTAGCAGTTTGTTATGAATTTAAAGGAACAAGAAAAAATTTAATAGAAGGGTAAATGTGCAGAAACCCAAACTTATGATCAAAACTTTCCTATCATTCTTATTCATTTGAACTTGCATGACACTAAGAGGACGTGGATGGATGGAAGTACGTGTTTTCCTCTTGTCTAGGCAACACACAACACGTCACTGGTATCCTTCATGTACAACCCAAGGACATTATGAATATATATCACCTAAAAGTGACTCAGCATGTGTTAACTGTCTGTAAACCACAACACAAGAGTACTGCAAGGTTCTGTTCTCCTCCAAAACATCCTCGCTTCTTTTTCCCTCTGCATATACAACTTTTTTTGATCAATATCTAAACTGTTACTATGTTTTTCTTCTCTTAAATATCAATTATATATCAAAGTTGCTCAGAAATGGGTTTATATAACGTATTCGTATATCAATCTTGCATTGTAACTTAAGCTTCGAAATTGCTAAGAAAAACCGTACCTCTGTATTACGCATCTACGGAATAAAAGAAAATATATAGAATTTTCAAAGGCACGGAATCCAATCTATAAATTCAAAACTTCAAGTGCCTCCTTTTAAACAAATACCAAAACCAACGTATATGCATTAGTGTGTGCGTGACTGCGTGCGTGAGAAGACTTACTTGCTGCCAGCACTTCCACCAAACACCATTATTTCAAAGCTTAGAAAATTAACACAAAATTTCCGGCAGAAAGCAAATGACACAATTGCCTTGTTAGCGTTCAGATAAAGCTAATAAATAAACCTAATTGGGGTAAATTACTGGAAGGGGGGAGGGGGGAGACCGGGGCAGGCTGGGAGTGTCTGCTATAGCCAGGGATTATAATAACTTCGAATTGAGGAAAGTGGCAAAGAAATATCATGTACTTCTCCACCTTGACTTTTTATATAATTTTGCTATCCGTTTTAAGCATCATTATCATTACCACGATTATCATCACTATTATTGTTATCATTATTTAAAGACGTGTAGGTCCGCGGCCAAGGAATGGTTCTCAAGCACCTCACTGTATTGCGTCTTCAGAATCTCGGAGGCTCAACACACTACCTTGGAACCTTGTGGTGTGGTTTTCTGGGAACTCCCGTGACCACTAGTACTGTGTTGTGTTGTGTTTCCACTTCCTGTTCACTACGGTAGCAAGTGGCTGGTACTTGGATATTTCAGTGATCTTGACGGATGCATTGCCGTCTAAAGGCGCAAGTGTTTTGATTGATATATATTTATTCTTCTTTATAGAGTTGATGTTTAGTTGGTTATTTTATTATATCTCAGTTAGTGTTAGTGAGTATGCGCTACACGATGTTCACTTGTTTTTTTTCGATTAGGATGTTTGGTGCTGTTTATACTTCTTTTTTTTTGGTTAACTTGGTTTTCTTATTACCTACAGACTCTCCAGTGTGTTAATATTCTTTGTCTTTTCCATTCCCTTCAGGCTAAGACTATGTTATCCGTTATCTATTTTGTTTTTTTCATTTCCTCAAACTTGCTTCCAACACTGTAGCGAGGAGGTGTTCCTTCCCCGGCGGCAGGATGTACTGGGTTGAACAATGATAATCACCCTTCACATTACACCTTCAACTCACTGCTTAAAGACAATGGTTAAGCGTTCTTGTTGGATTTTGTCTCTAATACTTGTGGATATTTCTCATCGATGCCTTGCTTTTTCCTTCCAGTTCTTATGTAGTTTTTGTTTTATTTTTCTTTGGTAATAATTTTGCTTATTATCTTGAGCTTTAAACCTTGAGTAAGTAAGTAGTGAGTGTCGGCTTTGATGGTTCTCCTGGGATTTCAGAACAAGTCTTAACCACAGCGATCTCTTACGTGACGGAGTGTAGATTTCTCTTGATTTCCTGGTGTTTTACTCACATATAAGTTCTCAGTTTGGAGGGAAGGGTCATTGGTTATTAGTATTCAAAATTATAGTACTGGTTGGGAAGGTGACCTCTAATTGGCCTAGACCTCATCCTCCTATTGGTCGTTGCAGGTAAGGCTGAAGATGTAATTTTCATTCGTTAGTGGTTCGCCCTTGTGCTGATACCCTGTTGCCCCGCCAGCCACACGGAAGGAAACTGCTTTCATTTCCGTGTATTCCTTAGATAAGAAGACATTGACATTGTGATATCCATTTCCTTCACTAATTCTTCAGGAAACAGAAACGATGATAAATATGGAACAAGATGTAATCATAAACCTTGAACAGCTTGAATTTAGAACCATTCCGTCCCGCTCGTAACCGCTAATTTTGTTGGTGGGCAAACCTCAGGCCAGTATATAACATAATTATGCTCCAGATCTTGAGGAGTCGATTGTCGTGGATGATTTGCCAAGCACCGGAACGTTTCTTCTGCCAGACCTTGAGGGAGCTAACCTGAACTCTAATTTGAGTCTGGGCAAGATTCGAGTATCACTGATCTTCATAAACTTTCCAAGCACCTTACATTACATATATTATCTCACTCACAGCACAAGATTACATACACACTACAAAATATTTGATGTTGGAAATTTATTCTTGGCATTATTTCTTCTTGAAAAAACAGTACAAGGATGTCAGGCATGAGGAAAAAGTTTACAAAACTTGCTTTGTTTGGAAATAATCCTTCATGTGGGAGGAAAAAAAAGTCCCAACAATTTTCTTATCTAAAAATTTAAGGAAATAAGGTAATAAGCATTTACGTTGGCCACATTCAAGCAGATGACCGGACGCATCAAGGCGTTATACATATCCCAAACAGCCCATTGCATAAATTTTTCTACATTTTTTCCTTATGGACAAACTTCCTGCACACTTTTACAGCATTTCCCACGCGTGTGTTTGTACCTTAACGACCGCCGTCAGTAGTAAGAATCTCATATTAACATTGTAAATATATCTACGCGCATCACAACAGTTTCTACATCACACATAACCTTCTGACGCTGAGTTACAAAAGAAAACATGCGAGATAACAATTCCCAAAGTAACACATCATGAAAAACTAGACTAATGTGCAGAACACGTCACGAGAACACATGACAAACAAACACATAACACACACCCCCAAAAAAACACACTTAGTCAGAGGGAGACAATTAATATGACGCAATAATTAGCCGTATCATGTCTTGCTTAAAACGGTGAGTGACAGCGATGAAATACCTGATGGAGCGGAGGCTAGAATGACACCTGAGGGAACTGCTAATGTTGGGGAGGCTAAGGAGGGAGGGAGAGGGAGGGTTAGATAATGTGTTCCTCATGTCCCCCCACCTCCTCCACCCCTTCCACCGGCTCCACCGCCTACAACGCTTCCACATTCACTCACACTCCACGCCAGGTACAAGAACATAGACAAGCATATCCTGTTTGTCTGCATGCTTGTCGAACGGTCAGCCTGCACCTCCTCGGCCCCCAACACGCCTCGCTAGTGAAAAGGCAAATCTTACAAGTTCATTATTGCAGTTATTCTATTAACACCACTACCACTATCTCCTTCCTTCTTTTCCTCCTCCTCCTCTTGAAGACCATTGATAACCATAAATATGCATAGGCCTCCTCACCACTACTATTCCCCCCACACACTACTCCACCCCACCTCCCCACACACACCATTCCGACATACTAGACAGCTTTTTTCCTCTCATTCTCGTACCTCTCTAGTGCCCCGTCTCACGTTCCTCCCTCCCCGACCCCGGCATCCCCGCAGACCCTCCCTCGCTACTTCTACAACACATCAAGAAATCTACAGTGGCTTGAGGGACTACAAGAAGCAACACATGAGGGAAAGTTTTAGCGACACATTCCTGGCTGACGCGTGACCCCACGTTCCTGCCTCGTTGCCACCTTCCCCTGCCCGTTCGTATCCCCCTCGTCCTACGCTGCCACTCCCTCGCCCTCGGTCATCCACCTTTACTGATGATTTACTATTACTGAAGGGAAAGTCAGCCTATTACTTACATTTTCATCCATTTCCTCGTGAAGGCAAATGTTTTCACGAGTTCCTACTTTAGGGAAATGGTCTTAATATATGCATTGCAGTGTTGAAGAAAGAATCTGTTGGTGGTTATTAGAGTCAAGGAGGAAATTTGCGTGTTGAGTATAAGTGTGAAAATGAAGGTTTAGGAAGCACGTACATTACTTTATGCTGGATATCAACTATTACCAAAAAAAGTTCGTTCACACACACGCACACGCACACGCACACACACACACACACACACACACACACACACACACACACACACACACACACACACACACACACACACACACACACTGTAGTGTTGCCACCAACCTTCTGACGTCACTATCTACCTGACGAGCATTAAGATTACTTTATTTCCGTTCAAGGGACGTGAAGGAGGAGGAGGAGGAGGAGGAGGAGGAGGAGGAGGAGGAGGAGGAGGAGAGAGATAAGTAGCCGTGGGAGGAGGAATAGAAGGACAAGAGGGAGGAGCAGCAGAATGAAGTACGTTGTGGGAGGAAGGGAGGGTAGAAGGGATGAAGGGAGGGAGGAAGAAAGGGTGGAAGGGTGGAGGGGAAGAAGGAGGAGAGGATGGAAGGGAGTGAAGGTGGAAGAGAGGGATCAGCACACACACACACACACCTTGCCTTGGGTCTGTACAATGCGGGAAATGAGACTAATTGACCTTAAGATTACTGTTACATTTTCTTCTTTGACTCCTTTTTGTCAGAGGAATTTGAGATTAATCGTTGCTTCAAGCGTGAAAATGAAGACAAATCACCACACTGCACGCAATTACATCTGAATTAAGAGAGAGATTCACATTATGCAGAGGATACTTGCTGCAATTACCATGATAGATTAACTGCAGTGTGTCTCAAGCTAGAAAGGGTGTGTCATTACTTTACACTGGCAACACTGTCTACACGATTTGACCATAATGAGACACACAGAAAGATGATGATAATGATAATGAGGAAGAGGAAAATAATAAATAGAAACGTAGGAAAAGAGAAAACACGAAACAAAAAGGTGAAGGTAGAGGTGTTGGAATCGATGTCAATCCGTCAAGTTGAAGGGAACGGGAGGAGGTGTTTGGAAAGTGACGAGGTGACGAGAGGAACCCAAGAGAAAAGAGACAACTAGGAAGAATAGAACGGTACACTTGATAACTTTTACTCGTCACGTGGCGCATACGTGGAGGTACTAAGGGTCATGTTGCAACACTCTTTATCATCACACTTTTATTTATTCTACTTATCAATCGATCGACGTAGTTTTTTTTTTTTTTTTTTTTTTGTAAGTTCCACCATCACGATCTGTATCATTTTTTTTACCTATACAACTCTTTAATTGATCTAATAACATCACCATCAGTTTCTTTTCTAGTTTAAGGATGGATAAAAATCGTGGTATTTATTCACGTCCAATGCTTCTTATTCAGTTGTTTACCTTCGATGCCACAAACACGCGTCATTCAGAGTCGTAAAATAACAAACAAAACATCAACTCACGCAGCCAATTTGTAGGTTTGGTCACGTGGCAATACAATGTAAGGGAAAGAGGAAATAGAGACGGTGAGAAGGAGGGAAAAAGGTAGCAGTATAGCCTCTCACCTGCCGTAATTCATCATCAAATTAATTACCTGACTCAAGTACATTTTACCTGAGCCAGAAAGAGGAAGGGAAAAAAGTGCTACCTCTCTGCCTTTTATGCTCCAGGCGATG
>JAXIVD010000044.1:107500-130000 GCA_036785275.1 Cancer borealis | reverse complement strand
CTATCTCTCTCTCTATCTCTTTCTCTTTTTTTTTTGTTCTCTCTCTTTCTTTCTTTCTCTCTTTCTCTCATTTAACTTTAATGAAAAATGAATAGATAATATATAAAAAAAAATACGAAAAACTCTCATGCGGTTGGTAACTTTCCATTCATCAAGATTATTTTTATTTATTTTTTCATTTATTTACGTTAGACGAGTTTTGAGATTATAGTGCATGGCGGCGGTGGTGGGAGGTTGTGGTGAAGCAGTTGGTGGTTCTAGTGAGTGGGTGGGAGTGGAGTGAAGGAATTATGAGTCAGGTGAGTGAGGGATTGGTGTGAGCGTGTTATGGTGTTATTAGTACAAGGAAGGCGATAAGTATTAAGTATAAGCACGTAGTTGTAGTAGTAGTAATAGTAGTAATGATGATGATAATAGCAATAAAAACAATAATGATAATAATAATAACAGTAATTAGAAAAGATTTGTACGTCTTCCATCCTTCACACACACACATAAGATGACATTACAGATATAAGCAGACAGCTAAATAACAACATGCATACTAAATAACAAGCTAAAAACCAAAAAAAAATACATTAATAATCAATTACTACCTGACCGGAGACATCTAATCAATACCTTCACATCAGACCCACACATTTCCCTCACACACTTTGATACCAACACGCATAGCAATAACATCTTCCTTTCATCTTCCATCGAATAAAATAAAAGTTTAAAAAAAAACACAAGTCCATCCATCATTACTAATAACTTCCACAGCGTCACTCCCTCCCACACACGTACTCAAATTACCACCAAGTTAACTATAATCAAAGCCATGCATAACCCACACACAACCCTGCAAGGTAAAGGTAATCAGCCACATGCATCATACACAGACAGACGATTAACGTATTGCAACCTTCACCGGGAAAACACAACTTGCATCCCCTAACGAGCTGTTGGATAACGACTGTCTTTATTGCCACCTGGTCCTGCCCTCAGGAAAGCCCTCAGGCGATTATATTTGTGCAGTGTAGATTTTCGGCGAGTGAAACAGCGCAGGATGATGGGGCTACGGTAACAGGTGGGTGTCTGGGAGGCTTCTATCCCAGCGGGGCAAGGGAAGGTAAGGGAAGGGTAGTGTAAGGGGCCTCGTGTGTGTACTGGGGAGGTCCTTGCCACGAGAACAAGAAGCAGTAGTAAGAGGACGAGGAGGAAGACGATAATGATGACAATGAGGAGGAGTAGGAAGGAGAGGAAGAGAAGCAGCTACGAGGATAGTGTCATCAACAAGAAGACAAACGCTGCAGCAATTATTTCTTTAGTCAAGGATAAAATGTAAGGAAAATTAAATAGAATGAAAGCAAACAGTATCTTTGCATTCAGCAGTGAGCAAGACGAGGCAGAGGTACTGAGAGTTAGCCGAGTAGTTCCTTCATCTCCGCAGATACAAATTGAGTAACAGCCACATATCAGATCACACTAATCCTCGACCACAGCTACTAGTAATTCATTCCTACTAATACTTCTACCACTGAAGGCTCTCCAATAAAAACTAACTAACATGAACACCCATAAAAACCGTAACTATTCGTCTGTTGATTTGTATTTAGTTATCAAAACCCGTCAAGGAAGTATGTACTCAGTGTTTGAACAGCGTGATGACTCTCCTTACAGTGCCTGGGTTAAACACTGATTACTTGATGATGATTTGGTTGCCTCGGGCTGGTGAGGAAGAGTAAGTTGTTGGGTTATCGATAACAGACGTGTTATTGAAGCCTCCTTGCCGCGCACACTGCCTTTCAATGTGAGGTTTCGAGGTTGGAGGAGCACGAGGCTAACTCAGGTTATGTTTAAGGTAATAACATAAAGTCGATATTTACGAGTCGTAAGTCTTTACTTTACGAGTTCGGTTCACCACATAACATACGGAATGCTTGGCTCACGATTACAGTTCACCGCATAACTCACCCAATGGTAGAAAATACGTATACAACATGTAAAAGAACTTAAAATATAAAATTATTAATAATTTTTCCCACTAGTGTTGATGCCAAGCCCTTCGCTAGTACGGTTGTGTGTATTGCAACGACCAACAATTACAACAGTTTATTCATATAGTATTTCTGCTACAAGTCATATAGTTTACATTTTACAACCCAACGATTCAGCAACATTCTTTTTCTAACCTAACCCTTTTACGTTACAAGTGACCAGCCATGACCGCCTTCGTAGCATGGAAAATGTCCAGATGAATGTTTCATGGCTAACGTCTGACCTAATGATCGGTAACTTTATTTTTAACCAAGCTTCTCGTTGGCAAAGTAGGTGGTACATCTTAACTTACAAGAAGGTTTGTGAGAGGACAACGTAGCAAAGATGATTACGGGAAAAAAAAAGACAGTGTACCCGCCTGTCAATTTTTCTTAGTAAATGTCAAGAGTAACTGCAATATGTCTCAAAAAGCATGCAGTTAATGAACGTCAACTAAGAATCATAATCCATGCTTCAAGCTGAGCCTAATTCTGCCCGGATTTTTGTGTTCATGGACAAGGAACAAATTAACTAAACACGGTAATCAGAGAGAATACATTTCCTTCATGACGAGCGCTCCGTGTACATGTATGTGTGTGTGTATGTGTGTGTGTGTGTGTGTGTGTGTGTGTGTGTGTGTGTGTGTGTGTGTATGTGTGTGTGTGTGTGTGTGTGTGTGTGTGTGTGTGTGTGTAAGTGTGTGTATGTGTATGTGTGTGTGTGTGTGTGTGTGTGTGTGTGTGTGTGTGTGTGTGTGTGTGTGTGTGTGTGTGTGTGTGTGTGTGTGTGTGTGTGTGTGTGTGTGTGTAAGTGTGTGTATGTGTATGTGTGTGTGTGTGTGTGTGTGTGTGTGTGTGTGTGTGTGTGTGTGTGTGTGTGTGTGTGTGTGTGTGTGTGTGTTGTCATCCACTTGGTTAATCTGAAGAGGGGCCCAGCAACGCTCTCCAGCCTCCCGATGATAAGACTGTCCTTGCATGAATAACAAAACAGTGTAGGAGGAGAGTGAGGGCGGCGGCGGCGGCGGCGGCGGCGGTAAGGGCGACTTAACCAATTAATACAGCCAGTCTTCACCGTCCTTACTATCCACCTCCTCTATCCATCCTCCTCCACCTCCTCCACCTTGAGCTGGTAATTCCACGTCCTTCACATATTTTTCCACTGATCCAATGTTATTTATTTTTTTGTTTTACTTCTTTTGTATTGTATTATAGTTTTTAGTTGTGAGAAATAGTTTGAAGTCTGTATTTTCTTCTTTTTTCTTTGTGTGTGTGTGAGAGAAAGAGAGAGAAAGCAAGAAAGAAATAAAAAATAGAGAAAGAGAAAAAGTTAAGGAAAAAAAGTACGTGCATGCGTGTGTGGAGGACCACGAGTGCACGTGCGTGTGTTATCACGTACACAAACCCATCCGCCCCTTTAATATTTCATATCCATCACACCAAAGTCTCATTGCAAACATCACCAAGTCGCCTTCCTCCTCCTCCCTCACCCAGCCTTCCATTACCTCTTGGCTGCCTCCACTCCGCCTTTGAGAAATGGAGGGAAAAATATCTTTCCTCCTTTCCTTACCAAACAAGGACGAGAAGCTATCATAACTCCATGGTATCGTGTTATAAATACTACGAAGAGGAGTCTGGCTTCACTTCTGGCTCAGCAAACAGAAGCAGCAGCAGCAGCAGCAGCAGCAGCAGGAGGAAGTCACCGTAAACCCTAAACATGAAGGAAATAACCCCAGCAGACGCTAAGAAGACTGTGGCGAGCCATTTGCAGCACGTCTGGAAACCACGTTAGGGACGAGAGAGCAGCTAAGAGATATTTTCCGGTCATAAAGAAAGTGGCGCTAAGAATACCCACTCGTCAAGATAAATACGAAAATTTATCACCGAATAATAACACAAAAATAGTCTGTCATTAGGCACTTGATCCATTTTTAGGGGACTCTGCCTACCTCACCTGAAGCCAAGCTGTCTTTATGAGGTGCATGATTTACGGGTTAATGTTAAGCGCGGAGTGAGAAAATTTACTGTTCTCCTTTGTATAACTAGCAGCCATTCTGAAGGTCTAGCTGTGCCTGTCTTACCGTCTATACTTAGGTGGTTAATAATACAGTTCCCATGTCCTTCATTGGGTTACCTCTCCTGCCCGTCATTCCTATCCCGTCCATCAAAGACACTTAACAAAAAATATCACTTAGACTTCATAAACATATTCTTCCCTTCCTCTTCTCCTCATTGCATCCTCTTCTCTCATGCGTGTGTTTTCTCATTTTCCTGCGAACTGAGATCACCTTACCATCACCAAGCGTAACTCTAGAATATTATCAGCGTTGCTTCTCATGGCTTTAGATCCTCCAGCACGCAGGCAGATCATTAGGCACGCTGTCATGCATTATTTATGGCTCAATACATTATCTGCCAGTCATGTGTGCACGCAATGACGGCGTTGTACCTGTGTGTCACTCCCAGTCAGAGTAGTCGAGTAATATTCACACTGACTACGTTAAGAGTTCAGGTGGTGAGTGCCTATGTACTCCTATGTATGCGCTGCCGTAGAAGTAGTAATGACATTGATAATTATTATGATTTATATGCACTCTGATTTGCATGTGAGACTGTGTGGAGGTGTGGAGGTGTTACAAGTGCGTGTGGAAGGTGTGTGGAGGTGAGGAGTGTTTGAAGGTACGGTAAGAGGTTTAGAAGTAAGGTTTAGGTGAATAGGAGATGATAGAGAGAGAAGGGAAGTAAGGGACAGGTAGCTATATAAAATAATAAGTCTAATATACCTGTTAACACTACATAGCCGTGGAGAAACATACACACAAGTGACAGACAGACATACAAAGGTGAGCCGATGTATACCTAACCAATCTTGCAAAACACGAGTAAATTTAGGCACAGTCAAACACAGGCATCATTATCCTTTCAACCAACGGCTCAGGTGTAACTTGGATACCTGAGCATCATTGATAATAACCCCACCGTGGCCTCAACCTCACCTGCAGCCCCCAGCGTTCCCCCAGGCCACGCACACCCACGGCCCGCCTCCCCCAGACCGCCTTTAGAAGAAACATATATCATTATCTTCAAGGACAAGACGAACACGATTTTCTGTTAAATACGAGGCGTGCTGGACAGGTTATTAAGTTATACTAGAAGGTTTAAAACTATAACCCCATGGGATGAGAGGCATCAGATGACCACCAGGATCGGGGACCAGCGAGACCTTTTTTTTCTCACTATTTTTTCTTCGTTTTTTTTCACTTTTTCGAGGCGGGAAACTACGTCCGGGAGGATTTATTTGATCAAAATCACGGGTGTCGAACTGCACGTCATTTGTCACTGCCTGGCACGTCTTTCTTCCCTCCCTCCCTCCCTCCCTCCCTCCCTCCCTCCCTCCCTCCTTCCCTCCCTCCCTCCATCGAGCCTCCCACAAACCCTTCGAGTACTGCAATATTTTACCTCAAGAAAACATTCACGCTTAATTACACCAGTTTCTGCCGCATCCCAAGCATATTTTTTCCTTCCATCTCTGCCACTTTTTTCCACTGTTGTTATCGCGCTGGTGTCGACGCTCATCTGGCCATTGAAGAAAGTTATCTCAAGGTTTAAAGGTTTTTTTCTTCAATGTATGATAGAAAACATGAAGACATCTGGTTCTCATTATATCTTAAAGGGAGGAGCAGCGCTGGATAAGCCTTGTGTCTCTATGTTTTAAATCTTTCTAAAATGTTTCTTTATCATTCCTATTTCCATACATACTAACTCTAAGATGTTTACCAAATAACTTTTACTTATTATCCAAGCTATTCAATTATTTAGAACACAGTCTCCTTTTGTAAGTAACCGTAAGTATAAAGTTAAGCAAGTGACATCTACCTGGTATCTGAATTCAAGTCTATTACCTCACCTCCCAAGAGTCTCCCTGCACACTTTCCCTTATAGACACTACCCACAGAAGCAATAGACAGGTGGGAGAGAGTGTCGATATTCACATTCTACGTAACATTAAGTCAGATCACGAAACATATAAAGAAAGTGGCACGTAATGGAGGGGGAAAAAGTCAATAAATAGTCTTGAGGGAAAAAAACTGTGGAAATATCAAGAGGTTGAGTGAAGGAAGTGTATCGGTGAGACGTCTCGACCGATTACTGTTGTTCTGTCTGTCTTCCTTAGAAAAATACTTAGAAATAATAGATAAATAGATAGATAAATAGATAAAAAGATAAAAAGCTGGACAGATAGAAACTAATAGATGGATTTCCACATAGATTAAGATATATAGATACAGATAAATGTAGATTGATACAGATAGGTAGATTGATAGACAAGCATATGCATAGATAGTAATATAAGAATAGCAAGATGACAAAAACACCTACGATTACCCAACACGTCCACCGACTAATCACACTTCACACATAACTGGAAGGGAACGTAACACTGCTTCTATACCTCCGAGGACTGAGACACAACACGCGTGACCTCTAGGCATTCACTCTCGCCTATCTCCCTCCGTGTCTGGAAAAGCTATTAAGACTATATGTTCAGTAAGCATCTCACAGCTTACAAGACTTATGTTACCAAGCTGCTACACTCCCAGCACAAGTGTTCTCATTTCCCTCTTATTTGGCCTCTCACAGCAACCTTTGAGAACGAAGTAATTGTTCAGTGGGCGGGGTTCTCAGGGCTCAGTTCCTAATAAATCTAATGTTTAATGGGTCACGTATAGCCAAGTTTTTGGAGACGGTAAGAAAGTCGCGGTCAGACGGCCATCCAGCCAATCAGCTTGCCAGCCAGCCAGCCAGCCGACCAGCCGACCAGCGAACCGATCAGCGGAGAGGTGGTCGGCCGACGCTCCTAGGCAGAGTCTGGCCGGAAGAGGGGAAAAAAAGAAAACGAAAAAGAGTTGTCCCTCCCTGACTACTCCAACCCCATCCACCTTCCCTGAGTAATGGCAGTATTTAATTACGAAATACCCCGCCTTGACTTACGGCAAACACGCTCCTTGGCAGAGTGCAACACACACATACACATACACACACACACACACACACACACACACACACACACACACACACACACACACACACACACACACACACACACACACACACACACACGCGCGCGCACACGCACACACAATAAACAGTAAGGCCTATTGAGGTATTGGTAGGTCAGTCTCCTTGTCTCCGCGAGCTCAATGATATCATGTATGCATCAAGGAACAGATACAATACCATTAGTGTCCATCTTTGTCGCAGAGAAATGATCACAAACCAACCTACGTACATGCTTTCCAAATTACCTCTGAATACTAAGTTATGCAATCGCTTTTTCCATATTACAAAATGTCAACAATTCATTCTGGTGACTAACAATCGTAATTTTTTCTTTGTTTTCTATGTGGGAGTGGTACGAGGAGAGGAGTGAGAGGAGGAAGTGTAGGGAAGAGACTTGTGTTTCGTTACATTATCCAACAACAATAATTTTCCTCATAAGTTGGTGAACAGTGAACGGATGTGTGTTGCAGGTCGTACGGTGACTACCTGTATGGACTCTACCTGGCATTACCTGAACGGTCTGAGTCACGCAGCAGCAAAGGTTAAACTCTTAATTATAAGTTCATGGGGTTCGAACCTCACACCTTCCCCTACAAACACCATTTAGAGAGAAAAGTAGAAGTGAGGTAGAAGAAGAAAAAGAAAACCAGGAACAAGAAGAAGACCAGGAAAAAAATAATAAGAAAGAATAGAAGTGAGCACATCCCCAACCAGCCATGCCTGATTATCAAGTGGTAGTAGTCATCAAGAGATACGTGTGGCAAAACCATTCTTCCCTCCACACACCGGTGCACATTCATCACGGAGGAGGAAGCCAGAGCAGAGTGCGCCTCCAATTACACCTAGAAGCACGCTATCAGCACTTGTTTAGTCTGATGAAGGGAGGAGCATGTACATCGGCCAGCCATTCGTCTTGCAGCTGATACCAAACATTACCCAAGTGACGTATTCCAGCTCATAAAGAATTAATTGCACGCTCTCTGCAATTGCACTATCCGTTGCAGGAAAAGAAACTCCCTTAGCACCCCACACACCCTTTACGACCCGCAGGTGTGGGTGTACCTCGAGGCTAATGGTCTCAGGCTCCGGTCTCCTGGATGCTACCATGCGTTTCTTCTTTATCCTTGCACCGTCTGATTGCTTTGGGCTGTTTGACGGTGTATGTGTGTGGGGAAGGGGGACTCTGTATGTGTGTGTGTATGTGTGTGTGTGTGTGTGTGTGTGTGTGTGTGTGTGTGTGTGTGTGTGTGTGTGTGTGTGTGTGTGTGTGTGTGTGTGTGTGTGTGTGTGTGTGTGTGTGTGTGTGTGTGTGTGTGTGTGTGTGTTGGACTGTGTTGCATAGATTGAGTGGTAAAGATGACTTGGTGTGTGTTCTGCTGTGTGACTTATTGACGGTGTTCTGGAGTCACGCGGAACGGTGCACCTTTTGCAAGACAGACACAAGTAGATGGATATACAAGTAGATAGATAGATAGATAAATAAATAGATTTAGATAAACACATATTTCCAAAAGACTATCTCCACGTCATCAAATAAACAGCAACAACAAGAAAACAGCCGTAATAATTTATAAATCAATTCGATATATAACAAAACAACGCAATTTCACCCTACAAAATACAGTCTATCCATTATAAATATACAACTTGTACAAAAATACAATTCTAGTCTATTTAGAAACAGGACACATGCTCGCTCAAGCCCAAAAAGAGAAAGACGGTCTTCTTCTACCCGTGTCCTTGGTGTGTACGTCTATCCAATCAGTACCAATAAATATAAACAGACTTAAGAGCGTTCCCCTCCCTCACATGCTGTTTCCGGGACATGGCTCAGTGTCCGTTTAACTCCCGTAATGGTAGTGATGACAGAGACGGCGGTGCAAAGGTAGGTAATGGAAGCGGTAATGAGGTGTGTGTGTTGTGTGTGTTGGTGTGTTTGTGCGTGCGCGTGTGCGTGTGTGTGTGTATGTGACTCATAATTTCATCACTATCTTAAATACCGTATTCACTTCTATCTTCCCCTTGACAACTTTCTTCATTACTTCTTACTTAGTTATTTTTTTTAAAGTCTAGTTTACTTTTTATAATACGAGACCAAATCCATTAATAAAGTCACCATCACGTGTCTTATTAACAAGCATCACACATCCAACACCGATCTTGACAGAGAATACTTTAGAAGATCAACTTTCACACACTGCACTGATAACGAGCAAGGTTGTACCCAGCCAAGACTCACCTCGCAAATCCTCCCATAAAGTGAATCTCAACATTGGATTACAAGAACACTGTTGCTGGTGACAAAAATCTTAAGCCAGGATCACGAGTAGTAAATCTTCAGCCTAACAATAAAGTGATATGTACACCAAGATATTTAATTCATGTTTGTCAATTCCACTTTCCTTCCACTTTGAGTCAGCTTGTGGGTTAGCGTAAGGGTTCAGTAATGCTACTGATCTACCTGCTGGGGACGAGGTGGCTGCAGGTGAGAGGAATCCACTACCCATTGTTAGTGATCAGATCCGCCATGCTAGTAACAAAAACAATGGGAATTTAATTAATTACATCCTGGGTTAGTTATCGCTGCCTCACTCTAACCCGGACACTCCACTGGCTTGTCTATTCACTTCTTGACTTCTAGGCCTTGGTTGGAAAGGTCAATGATTATTCTAACACTTCGACAGTATAGAGAAAAATTAATCCAAGTTAACAGGCATCTACTTAAGTCTTCCCAGATTTGGAGCTGCACTACAGGAAGATAACTAACAGGTTTTTGTCCCACCTCGGACTGGCAATGGTTACAATTATGCGTTGTGATGCACAGGAATCAGTTGTGCTTCCTGGGAAAGGCACAAATGACTCAGTTCTGCCCAACTATTATGTTCCAACAACCCTCCAGAAACTTCATGATTTATTATCCACAATGATAAAAAATAGTAAATATAATTGATATTCACTACATCCTCCATTCAGAATTGAGTTGCCTGCAAGATAAGTTAATGCAGAATACACTCTTCTAAATGATAACCTTAATTATACAATTACTGTGATGTATTTGCCACTAGGATCTGGGACCAGGATGACGGATCTAGGTATAAATATTGAAATGAAGAAACACCTCACACTCACGCACGAACGATATGTTTTAGATTTGGGAACAAAATAACATTATTTCAACTTATGAATTTTTACCATTATTCTTTATAATTCTTTATACTTATTTTCTTCCTCTCTCTATTGTCAGCCGGTACGTTCAAATAAAAGTCTACTAGCAATATTCAGAATTAAACTCGAGAAACGCAAGGAAGTGGTTTTATATGCATTAGTATTGGCTTTCCTTGCATTCAGTAACACAGACACAGACACAGACACAGACACAGACACAGACACAGACACACACACACACACACACACACACACACACACACACACACACACACACACACACACACACACACACACACACACACACACACACACACACACACTAATTGTACCTGTCACAAAGCTTAACTATACCACAGACAACTGCCTCTCCATCAGCCATCCTCACGGGCTGGTAACCTTGAAAGTAGCTCCCCTCAGGCTTCACCCGACCTGTTTCTCGCACATGCTTTCTAAACTCCGCCTCGAGCTTCACCTCAATGCAAGGGCCTCGAGGACGACTTGCACGCCCCCCCCCCCCCCACCTCCCCGGCTCACCCCACCCCCATAACACTTCACGCAAAGGGAAAAAAATTATTTGCAGCAGTCGTGTTAGATTTGCGTTCCTTTTCAGAGTGCCAACTGGTGTCAATTGTAGATTTTGGTGTTGAGAGAGAGAGAGAGAGAGAGAGAGAGAGAGAGAGAGAGAGAGAGAGAGAGAGAGAGAGAGAGAGAGAGAGAGAGAGAGAGAGAGAGAGAGAGAGAGAGAGAGAGAGAGAGAGAGAGAGAGAGAAAAATGAGAGAGAGAAAGAATAAACATTAACCGGATACAAGTCAGAGATTTGTGCGATAAAAAAAATAATACAATATACTTATTCCTAACCTGAGCTCCATCCTTCCTCAACATTGACGTCACTAAACACTGCAATCTGCACTTTCTTTTCACGTGAGCGATAACAAAATGACAAAAAGTATATATATTATTCTCATAACGGTTAAAACAAAAAATAATAAAAACAAAAATCTGATTCTCGGGTGTATGAAGAACCTGAATGAGTTTTTTTTTTTTATTTGCTTTTTTTCTACATTTTTATTACATTTTTTTTCATTCTTCATTCTCTTCATCAGCGGTCACCTTCGGGTCGACGATGAACAAGTGTATAACGAAAACTTGAGATAAAACTCCCGTGTATAAACATCTCCCTCTTTAAAACACGCACAAATCCCTTTCTAATCCACCTTCATAAGGGTTCATAATCCCCAATTAGTGAGGATTAAGCCACTTTAAAAATAACCAACTCGAGCCTCATAAAAATCATTATCATCACATATATCAAGGATGGTCTTAGTCACAGATCTCGTCCCGGTCCCCTTCTCCCTCTTCTTCCTTCCCTCCCGGCCCCCTCCTTCCTCTCCTTCCTTCCCTTTCTCTCTCCGTCTCGCTTTCTCCCTTCGCAGGCCTCAAGGGGGACGTTAAGGGTGCTAATTTCATCGCCTCACAACATTTCCAGCCAAAACCTCAACTTAAGTCTTGTGGGAATGAAATTTCACACATAAATGTTAAAAGAAGTTGGATAATTTCACGCAACGCACATGAGAAATTTGAGGGAAAAAAGTGTACATTAGTTTGATGAAATATTGGAGACCCTCCTTAGCTCTTAGAACCTTCGTGGAAACCTAAAGAAAACGGAAGGTAGGTTGTCAAAAGTGACGTCTTTAGTACGAAGTAAGTGGTCAGCATTAAGACATAAGAACGATAACAGGTTTCATATATATGTGTACTGAAGGGGGGGGAGTATATGTGTGTATGTCTGTTAACTAGGCTGTATTACATTTAACTAGTAATTACCTTCAGTCTATTTTGCCCTCAAGATAGGAAGCAGCGACGTTATTTACCACACGCGGTCAGGTGATGGAGATATGAACACTAAACACATACTAACATCTACTGTAGTTGCTCAAAACGATAAAGACAAACATAAAATATCACCAGCTGTTTCCTCTTATGAAAGCACGTACCACAAGGGAGAAAAAACAGTAATAAGGAGAATAACTTGACATATCAAGACAGACATGCACACACATATGACTCAGTGCCTCTCTCACACGCACACGCACACGCTCACGCACACGCACACACACACACACACACACACACACACACACACACACACACACACACACACACACACACTCACACACTCTATCAAACACTACAGCGTCCAGAACAGCCACATCGCCCTCTTCCAAGACTGTAGAGTTGTATTAAAAATGAAGAGTTTTGATTCTCTCTTTCTTAGGGCTCTCAAACCTCCAATTTCCGGTGCTGGTCTAAATGACTTTAATGAACCTCTTAATGGTGATTCAGGGGAGACTACACACACGTACTATACATATTAAAGTCAGAAAAACAAAGGAGAATTATCGTGATGCCTCTTTAGAATCATACACTTCTACATTAGTTCTTGGAATCAGTGGAATTATATATACGCCATATATAGATAAATTAATAACTTAAAGAACCGTTCTGTATCTGTATTTCGCATTGGGTTTTAGGTCAATAAGTATAAAGTGTTACTCTAGAAGGTGACCGTGACCTAAGGAAGCTGTAGGACATTTCAACTCCAGCCAACTCAAAGACATCTGTCCATCAGGAGCTGAGACCTTCGCCGCGCCAATGACATACTTTCATCACTGTGTACAATCTGTCTTTTTTTTCCGTCTCTATCTCTTTCTTTTTTTTCTTCTTTTTTTTTTTTTTTTTTCCTTCTCTCTCTCTCAAACACCCTAACTACGAATACCTGACTCCATTTTACTTAACACACACTAAAGCAAACATGTTCCTGCAGCGAATAAGTTCCATAAATAAGTTTGAGATAACAACACACAATTCCACAGAAAGAATGAAGAGCAGAGAAGAAGAAGAAGAAGAAGAAGAAGAAGAAGAAGGAACCATCATTCAAAAATAATAAAAGAAAGAAGAATAAAAAAACTCAAGCAATCTGTCTCGGAGTTCTCAAGGCAATGTATTTATCGTACTTGTGAGCCTGAGAAGATGAGAGGCTGACTGTCGCTGGACGGAGAACGACCGACGACAACTATTAGTATGGAGAGGAGAGCTCAAGGCCCACACTCGCCCCCTCCCTCCTCACCGGTGTGGGAGGCCGGGCCCGGACACCAGCGAGCCCTGAATAACACACCAACACTCCCATAACACCAGGCTGATGTGGGTACGCAGGAGGAGCAGTGTCTTGCCCAGAATACAGAGTGTTGCCTGCTGCTGGTGGCGGGTAATTGGAAGCAGGGACTAAGAATAACACATTGAACAGTCGCTCATTAGCACATCCTCCTTTCTCCTCATTCTCCATCAACACGGGACTAAAAAAAAAGTGTAGTGTATGTTACGCAAAAAAAACAACCCAAAAAAACGATCCAGTCTTGTAAGTATTTAGGTTATCAAGGTAAACGATAACATCTTGACTCGGAACTAGTAAACCTTTTGACTGCTTCAGACACACAATGACCGCAATTGGCCACATAAATGAGAACAAGATACCAACACAGGGAAGCAAAGTCGACGCAAAAACACGACACCCAATAATAAACTTCCAACCACGACGAGCACCAAGAAGCACCAAGAAGCACCAAGAAGTACCAAGAAGCACCAGATCCTGCACGAGGCTGGATTAATACAGAACATCCGTCGTTAATATGTGAGAAGCCCCAGCCGGAACACCTCAGGGAGAAGCTGAATATTCATGTTATTAGATGCAGCTGGATGGCATTTGGGGAAGGGATGTCTGGCCTTGTGTTATGCATGGTGTGGCGCTGCGTAGGCCCCTCAACCAGCGCATTAGTTAATATCTGATGGACTTTGAGTCATGGCAGGAGGCGGGTAGGGTTGGTTGTTGGTTGGGTGAGGTAGCCGGGCTGTCGTGTAGCTTAGGTGGGTGTCATCCGTCTGTTATCGTGTTAGTTGTGGCTTAAAATAGTGACTGAGGATAGCGAGTGTGTGTGTTTGTGTTTTCTGCTTTTTTCTGATTTTTTTCAAAGGAAGGTCAGTGAAAAGAAGTAACAAATTTAGTGTGTGGAAAGTATGAAATTCATCTCTCTCTCTCTCTCTCTCTCTCTCTCTCTCTCTCTCTCTCTCTCTCTCTCTCTCTCTCTCTCTCTCTCTCTCTCTCTCTCTCTCTCTCTCTCTCTCTCTCTCTCTCTCTCTCTCTCTCTCTCTCTCTCTCTCTCTCTCTCTCTCTCTCTCTCTCTCTCTCTCTCTCTCTCTGACCCCCACCCCCTACCCCCTAAACACACAAGGAGGTGGGGAGAGGGGGGAGAAGCGAGGAACATTTACAATCAGAACAAATTTCCAGATTATTAGGCGGTCGAGTCCTTGTAAGTTTAAGGGCTCATGTCCCTTTTATGGTACCGACACCCTGCATCCCCTGCCACCACCCCTGTCCATCATTTCAATTATAAAGAGCCACCCAGACGCCCACGCCCACCTCCTGCCTTCCACCCCTTGCCGGCCGCCCACAAAAGCCTTCATTACATCGTGGGCGGTATGTTAAGTGGCAATTAGCTGCAGTAGTTCATTGTTTATTAGTGGTGTCATTACCTTGGGACGAGAAGAAGTGCCTGACATTCCCTCCTTTTGTGAGGTATGAGGAGGAGGAGGAGGAGGAGGAAGAGGAGGAGGAAGAGGGAAAGAGGAGAGAGAATAGTGAATAAGGGAATAGGAGTGTGAAAGTGCAAGTAGAAAAAAAAAGAAAAAAAAACAGGATAAGAGTGAATGAAGGAAATAAGAAAGAGTAACAAATAACAGGAAGGAAAATAAATGAAAAAGTGAGCAAGAAAATAGCAAATCTGAGACTGGAAAAAATATTCAGCCAATGTGAGAGTGTTAGGTCTAATAACGAGAATTTTACGATGTGGAAGCGTTTACGGGGTTGAGGGTGAGCGAAGGGTAGAGGAGGGGAGGGAAGGGGAAGGGAAGAAGGAGGGGAGGCAGGAGGCGATGTAGAGGGAAGACAGAGCCAACAGTCGACAAAACTGCTGTCAGGGAGGGAGGATCACTTTGGCATACTGATGACCCCTTCACCCTACCCGCTACAGGAGCCGCTACTACCTCCTCCTCCTCCTCCTCCTCCTCCTCCTCCTCCTCCTCCTCCTCCTCCTCCTCCTCCTCCTCCTCCTCCTCCTCCTCCTCCTCCTCCTCCTCTTCTTCTCCTTTTTCATCCACAGCAAGAGTACCAAGATGGGTTGCCTTCGCCCTGCTTTTGTTTTTCTCCGTTTCTTCTTGTGTGTTCAGTAAAAATATAAGTATTTTTAAAGGGATTACAGAAGCTATTTTAGTATATGTTTTTATTCCTTAGTTGATAGTTAGCTAGTCAGGTGTATCGGTGAGGTATCTAAACAGGAGCTCATCATAACATCAGTCAGGTATTATGTTGATTCGAGGCTAATCCTGCTCGGCCCAGTGCGTTATCTAGACCCCTGTTTATATGACACTCTTGGGACGCCACTAGGATCATTTGCATTTTAGGGCCGCGGCGAGACAACGGGACAGACAACACAGTGCCAGTTGCCTTCTCATTGGCGCATCGACCACGTCCTCTCATCTAGACTAGCAGGACAAAACAGCATCTTACGTCTCCTGTACTCACTCAGACGACGTTCAAGTATTAAAAGTAAAAAGAATAAATAAAGATGTTTTGTATTTTCATCCACGAAGCAGATTGTGTAAAAGACAAAGTTAATTACAAAACTTTTAAAACCCGGGTGTTGGAAGATGGACGTAAGGAGTAGTAAACTAGACGGATAATGAGTCTCACCGCTACACTACATGCATCCCCGTCAGTTTATGTATGTTCGAGGCGTCAGTGGCCTCCTAGCGTCCTGTCACCAGCTCAGTTAAATCTGCTACTGGATCTCCTTCACCCATTCTTAGTGATTGTACACAGGCTGGGCGTCATATGAATCTAAATGTGGTAGCGCCTCACTTGCTACTACTCTGCGATGATGTCTGGGGAGCTGCATACGAGTTCAACATCCCAGCAGACTGTTAATAATAATAACTTTGATAATAACGCAAGTCTCCATGATTAGCATATCCACGTAATGCTAAAATCGATGCAACAATGCCAATAGACGTGAACACCCAACAATTACTTTCAAGAAATGACAGAGGATCAGGAAGTAAAGGCGAGTCTCTCATTGCAACGCATGAGTAATAGATTGCTGTCCTTCACGTCATTTATCTCCCCGCTAATGACACTCAATGTGAAGAAATACAACTCTACACTCAGCACTGATGGCTATACATTTCCCAGATTCAACATATGTCGCCCTCGAGGCACAGCACCAGAAAAGCCTCCAACGCTACCAGTGAAAAATGGATGTTTGTGCTCCATCACGTAAACAACGAACATTGAACACAGGGAAACACCGCAACACGGACCACGAACCACGGACCACGGACCACGGACACCTGCTCCTCCAGCGTTCTATTCATCTTCTTTGTGTTTTTTTTTCATCACTTGTGTGTTTCTGAAGCGTTACATACCCAGTTTAGGAGACACTGCAGGTAGATTGTGATGGTCGCCAGCTCAGAGCATGTTTAGTTATGTTTCTTATCATTTCAGTATTATTTTTAACTTTTTACTAGTCTCCACTGTACGTTCTTCCCTTGGAAATATTTCACACTTAACATCAACGCCGTACCTACAATCTTTCCACGCTTTGTCACTTCCACTTTTCATCACCTTCCTGCCGGTGTCCCAGCTCACCACCCTCATTCACCATCCTTGTACCCTTCCACCCACCTGTCGCCCCCCCCACCCGGCCCTCCCCTCCCGACCCACCCACCTGCTGACCTGTGCCTACGAACGACCACGGTTGATATATGGATGGGAATTCGCCTCAACCATCAATCACGAAATTTATCGTAGGAAAAAATGCTGCATCTTCAATTTCCTTAATTAAGTAATGACATGAAAAATGAAGATGGAGGTGGTGCCGCTCTCGCCCATGATGAGGCGCCTTGATTGCTCAAGTTATATATTGGCGAAGAAATAAATTCAGAAAGGAACGGGTCCTTGGAAGGTGCAGGCAGTCGGTTTCCTTTAGATTTTTGTCGTTAAAACATTTTTCTTCTGTTTTTTCCATCACTCTGTCTTCCATTTTATCTTGTCAATACCGTATCACTTGTGTTCGTTCAAAGAAGAATTGTATAGATAGATCGATGGATAGATTTCATTCGCGTAATCATTCTAAAAAACAAATTACTATTCATACGTAAAATACTTTCATACTTAAAGTTGCATTTGTTTTGTGAGAGACGCTTCGAGGACGTACAAAAGTCAAGTTTCAAGCACAGAACTGATTCAGAATAGCGACTCGTCATGTCATTGTGTGGCGATACTGTTGCCGTGAGCCTCGCGGGGACCGGAGACCCCGAGTCGGGCGGCGCGACGCGGGTACATCCACCAGACGGTACGTTGGCCTTCAATTAAAATTTCGAGCGTGACGACTGTTGATCCTGAGCCAACAATAGCAAACTGGCAGTGACATATTGAACTAATACATCCTGCCTAGGCATTCAGACACTCCTCTTTCCTCGTTCTTCGAAAACAGACGCAAATAGTGGGGACGAACATCTTCTATATGATGTGGACAAAGAAAAATGAAGCGTCCAAGATTTGGTGGATCTGTGTACGACGTCGGGATGGAGTGGGCCGGGACAGCGTCAGCTCCTGGAGGGCCAGCTCACTCAGGTGATGGATGGCTGAATTGCCTGTGGCGCACCGCGTGACTGGCTCGGGTTGCAATGCCCCCTCACTCCCTCACTCCCTCACCCCCTCACCCCCTCACTCCCTCCCTACTTTTCTTCCTATTTCATTTTCTTCTCTTTCTCTATCGGGAACTCGTAGCCAAATCCCAAAATTGCTCTGAACCAAAGACGTCGACCCCAACAACTGTTACTAAAGCAAAAAAATAATAAAATAAGAAGAAAAAAAACACTAGTCAATGTTTTTCCTTTGACGTTTTGCCTGAACTACACTCTTGAATCATATGAAGTTATATTCTTGTATATCAAAAAGTTAATACCAGAACAATAATACTTTTCGAAATATTTCTAAGAACAAATTTCATCGAGCTCTTTTACACTGCACAGAACAAACTCACTTACGTCGTTTTCATTCCTGCTCGCCACACATGTGTACTGAGTCCCCGCGGGTATCATGTGTGTTCAATGCACGTCCCCGATGAGCCGCCGTGTCACCTGGCAAGGGCGTCTGCCCAAGGCTGCCCGAGAGAGAGTGAGGAAAAGACATGAACTTCCCTCCCGTCCAACACCCTAACACTCCCCCCAGCACCCTAACACCCCCCAGCACCCTAACACTTCCCAGCACCCTAACACTCCCCAGCACCCTAACACACCCCAGCACCCTAACACTTCCCAGCACCCTAACACTCCCCAGCACCCTAACACTCCCTCAGCACCCTAACACTCCCCAGCACCCTAACACCCCCCAGCACCCTAACACACCCCAGCACCCTAACACTCCCCAGCACCCTAACACCCCCCAGCACCCTAACACTCCCCAGCACCCTAACACCCCCCAGCACCCTAACACCCCCCAGCACCCTAACACTCCCCAGCACCCTAACACTCCCCAGCACCCTAATACTCCCCCAGCACCCTAACACTCACCCAACACCCTAACACTCCCCAGCACCCTAATACTCCCCCAGCACCCTAACACTCCCCAGCACCCTAACACACCCCCAGCACCCTAACACTCCCCAGCACCCTAACACTCCCCAGCACCCTAACACTCCCCAGCACCTTAACACACCCCCAGCACCCTAACACTCCCCCAGCATCCTAACACTCCCCCAGCATCCTAACACTCCCCCAGCACCCTAACACTCCCCAGCACCCTAACACTCCCCAGCATCCTAACACTCCCCCAGCACCTTAACACTCTCCCAGCACCCTAACACTCCCCCAGCACCCTAACACTCCCCAGCACCCTAACACACCCCCAGCACCCTAACACTCCCCAGCACCCTAACACTCTCCAGCACCCTAACACTCCCCAGCACCCTAACACCCCCCCAGCACCCTAACACTCCCCCAGCATCCTAACACTCCCCCAGCATCCTAACACTCCCCCAGCACCCTAACACTCCCCCAGCACCCTAACACTCCCCAGCACCCTAACACTCCCCCAGCACCCTAACATTCCCCAGCACCCTAACACTCCCTCAGCACCCTAACACTCTCCCAGCACCCTAACACTCCCCCAGCACCCTAACACTCCCCAGCATCCTAACACTCCCCCAGCATCCTAACACTCCCCAGCACCCTAACACTCCCCCAGCACCCTAACACACCCCCAGCACCCTAACACTTCCAGCAGTCAATCCTCTCTCCTCTATCAACAAGTATTACAAAGAAAGTCTAATTTGCCTCGTGCCAAGTTCTACAAGCGGATCAATGTGTCCGAGTGTATTCACCTCCCTAAGAGTAAGTAAGTATAAACTTGTACGTGATGTGTGTATGTACGTGCGTCTACACTAAAAAACATTCGCATACACATATCTTCCATTACTTTTAACAAATATCAGACGCTTGAAAAACAATGCTTTAGCGACTCGGTGTGCAATACTAAAAAGAATAAAAGAT
This sequence comes from Cancer borealis, assembly GCA_036785275.1. Classification (NCBI taxonomy): domain Eukaryota; kingdom Metazoa; phylum Arthropoda; class Malacostraca; order Decapoda; family Cancridae; genus Cancer; species Cancer borealis. Next base: position 110,089 of record JAXIVD010000044.1, on the reverse strand, counting down.
TCATATTCCCGTCATTTTTTTGTGGCTCACAGAATTGCACATTCGTATCACAAGTGGGTTGCGTCCATTGCCACATAACTATCATATGACTCAAAGTAACACCTCAATTCATGCCTGATAGTAGACTCTGCAACGGTATACACATAAACCTTCGCGTGGGTCTTGAAGGCGGTCAGACCCACGACTAGTGACGACATGCCTGCAGCTGGAGAGAGGAGGAGTAGGAGACGCGACCTTTTTGGATATCAAACAAAACAAGAAAGGATGATTAACACAGCTAAACATCACCGCATGACTGCACACATTCCCAGAAAGAGGCTCTGCGTTATGTACACGATACCCCACGATACCCTCGCCCAGCCCTGCCCTGCCCTGCCCTGCCCCGCCCTACCCTGCCCTGCCCTGCCCTGCCCTGCCCTGCCCTGCCCTGCCCTGCCCTGCCCTGCCCTGCCCTGCCCTGCCCGTCCTGCCCCGATGAACTACCTGGTAATGGGCATCCAGGTGTCTCTTGAACATCCTCCGCAGTTCGTCACCATCTTGTCCCATTATATCTGACCAGACCCGAACTGCCCCTCGAGGTAATGGATCGGAAATACCAACAGTGAAGACTCCAAAATAAGACCCAGATGACAGGTTATTAAATTATGTCGTCTTATCTCACCTTCCTGGGGCGTGGTGTTGCCCACTCACGATCCACGACACATCAGGGAGGAAAATTCAATGCTCGTTTATTTTCCACGTTAATTCGGTCATCAGCCTCGTGAGTGTGTTTGGGTTTGTAATGAAAAAAGTATCTCTAAACACAAACCAAACCAGATATGTTAGAACGGCTTTTTGTGCTTTATATATTGTGTGTTTAGATGTAACATTATACTCGGCCAAGCGGTCAACATGTACATTGGTTTGTTTTGCAAGAAACGCTCAGGGATAACTATATTTGATTTCAATATTACCAAAACCGGTTGCAGAGCTGACACTTCCGCCGATACTCTGATATAGTAAACACAATTATAAATCTTCATATACTACATCATCACCTTTGTTTCGTTGTAAGTAAGTTTCCCAAGAGAAAGTTTACCAGTCTTCTATCTACTTCCTTTGAGTCATCTTTTATAACTTCCAGGGAATACAGACACACATTAGTGACCGCCAAGAGTGGTTACACATACTGCAGGTTGCCACATCCCTTAGCCATGAAAGCTTTGACATGATCCAACCATAAACATATCAATAATTACATAATACTACGCTATGCAAGGAACAAAACTATAGGTGTGTCTCTAATGCATCTCATCTTACAGTATATCCACGTAGTTTCTGGAAATATTAAGAGAAGCAGAATGATACTGAAGAAATATTAATTGAAAATGTAAAGCCGGCACATTATTAGACAGACTTTTCAGACCAAAAACATTTCTGCTTATCAATATCCGGAAACGAAGACTTCTTGCATGATAATCAATGAGTCACAATTATGTTAGATAAGTAAAAAGTTGAGTTCGCTTCGGCCACAGACTGGACGAGACTTCCCAAACGAGCGGAAGTGGTTTCGGTTAAAAAAAAAAAAACACACTCAATCCGTATATAATATTTTCCGAACCGTAATATTGACTTTGACGTTACGTAACAGCAGGCAATCACTCAGAGTACAAGGAGGGAGTGCAAAATAGATCAGTCAAATAACTACAATAATGATAAAGATCCCTGCAATACAGCTGTGAGTACTGATTGATGCTCACGTACTAGAAATAAATTATGGGTTCAAGTACAAACATCCCAATACACAGACATACATACATACACAGACTACATATGATAGAATACCTACATGATCATTAAGGGTTTAGCTGGTGTGTTACGCAATTAATGGCGGAGTTGATAGGTCTGAGGTTATTTTCTGAAGCTGGAATCACAATGTACGAAGTGAGACTCATGATTTATTAACTTTTAAAATGCTGGGCTACACGAGGAAGAAAAACAGAGTACCACCGAAGTTCACAGCTAACACACATTCTTGGTCCGTAATGCTGTGTTATGTAGAAAGTCACTAGTATACTTTTTTTCTACAGTTTGAACGTCTTCTCTTTGTAGTATCGTTCAGGAAACTGTATTCTAAATTATATACACATGATGTTCACTTATTATAAGGTGTTATTGAGTAGTTACATAAATTTGACGTCCGATAAGGAGACTTAAATCAAAACTGCATGTATTACCTTCAAACATAAAAACATTTAGATATTATCCGCATAATCATGTACTAAAGGTTCACTCTGCACACTGCACACGCACACACGCACACACACACACACACACACACACACACACACACACACACACACACACACACACACACACACAGTACCACCACCTGGCCAGCCTTTATTAATACTATCATCCTTTTTTTTGTATTCCCTGGCAAAGGATGTTACTCTCCCTCCCTCACGGTGTGCTGGCCCGTGACCTCGACTCTTCCCACGGTCACCAACTTGAAGGAAAAAAATCACTAACCTAATATTCATCGCTTTTATAGAGTAAATTACTTTCCACCTCGGACACAATATATACTTTTTTTTTCTTTTACATCCC
>JAXIVD010000044.1:65000-105000 GCA_036785275.1 Cancer borealis | reverse complement strand
CATAATGTAATACTACTTTCTCTCTATCATATTTTACCTTTAATGTCATGATGTGTAACGCGCAATCATTGCTGCAAAACACATAAAACTCTAAATCAAACTGAACACAAGAAGGATTCGTTTGATAACAAACACACACCAACATCCACTGTTCTTTGCGGTCAAGAAAATCAAAAGAAAACTACCTACCACATCTGATGTACTAAATTAATCAAACGTGAATCTCACTTTAAATTTACTCCCACCAGCTTCAGGATGAGACCCGTAGTATACAAGCTATCAATATATTTAAAAAATAAATGGTAGAAATATGTAAAATTCAACTTATTCTTCTACTAAAATGAAATGTAATCGAGCAGTGACTGAAAGGCTGAAACAAAACTGAACTGAACACAATCATACACTCTGACGTAACTTAAAGTGGATAAATGTTTGATACCTTTGAAAGTTGTACTGAATTTAGAGCCAAACAACTTAGGCAATCCCTCGGTATTCACGCTGAAAGGTATTTCTGTCACAGCAACGTGAAAAATCATTTGAAATAAAGCTGTACAACTTCATTAGGCTATAACAAGCTATATTGAACCAGTTTTCTTGAATTTAGAATGATGACCAATACTGTCGTGGCTACACCCTTTGCTATCCAACCAAAGGGTGTATATATAGTTTTCCTGCATGATTTCATAAAGAAAATATTGTCTAGCATCATATAGTCAAGGTACAATATGTTTTCCAATACTAATTTATATTATTTTTTCTATCACAAATATGAGTCTGCTTATTTGCTACAAAAAAAAATTTTTTTTTGTTTTTCATGCCTGTACATTTTTCTTTTTTCATGTCTTACTTGAATATTTTTCTTTTTACACGAATTCTGCAAATCACGTTTTAAGTATTATTGCCGATGAGTATGTTTGAAGTTTTCCTTTCCCACACTTGTTCCGGTCTTGTCTACCTCTCACTCCTTCACCACTACGACACAGAAAGGGGGGAGGGGAACAGGGAACGCGCTATCTCTCTTTCTCTCCCTCTCTCTCTCTCAAATTTCTACCACTTATATCAACACGCACACATACACACACACACAACACCGATTCCCTTCCAAATACTGTAAACTTTAGATATATTCCCAGTAAGTGGTGCCAAGTGTGTTGTGTTTGCCTCCCGTGTCAAGGCTTCACGGTGCTGTCCTCTACGATCCCTTAGCGGCGCCTCCCTCAGCAGTGTCCTCTGGTTCCTCGACACACTCCCGCCACCCGAAAATAAAACAGCGAGGCTCACATTCAGCCTCTATAAATGATTAACATACAGTGAGACAGCCTTACATGTGCCACGTGAAGCCGATTAATAGCAGTGAACTCCCTTCAATGTACTTTAAGCCAGCATGAAAATTTCTTTATTCCGAAGTTATGAGTTGTCTAACTTGTCTTAAAAGGAGTGGTGATAGAAATTATATGTCTAAGCAATAGAGTGTATTAATATGATTCACGAGGATTAATGATGAATAAAGTTATGTATCGTTTTATTAGTGCGGCTATATATATGAAATCATTAAGTGTGTGTGTGTGTGTGTGTGTGTGTGTGTGTGTGTGTGTGTGTGTGTGTGTGTGTGTGTGTGTGTGTGTGTGTGTGTGTGTGTGTGTGTGTGTGTGTGTGTGTGTGTGTGTGTGTGTGTGTGTGTGTGTGTGTGTGTGTGTGTGTGTGTGTGTGCGCGCGCGCGCCCTCCCCTCTCTGCACACATACCTATGATAATGCACAATCATCCGTCGGAGCACCCAGCGGAGGCCAGCTACAGCGTGCTCAAACACATCTCCTTACTCATCTCCCACCACAAGGGCGGCATTCCCATCGTTCCTCAGAGCGGCGTCGCCCCTTCAGGCCCCCCTTGACCACCCTCTTCACCCCGTCCACCCAGACAGCCAGGTACATGACTTTTAATTGTGGAATGACAGGAGACAGGTGTGGCTATTGTCCTAGGCCATCACTCACAGGTTAATCTATTGGCTTGTGGGCGTGTGGTAGTATGTCCATCTTCTTGTTAATTACACCTCAGGAATTATGCGAAAATACTTGTAAAAATATCGTGAAGTTTTGGTGAAGTGACGTGTTGGTTTAGTTCCCGAGGTGGAAAAATATTTGTTGTATTCAAGTACAACACGAATGTAAAGTGAACGAGCAACACTAAACAATAATTGCTATGAAAAATTATACCTTTTGCATTATTAAAAACTTTACCGCCAGTATTCAGGAATGAATAATAAGGGAAAACCTGTTTATATGTTAAAATGATAACAACTAACCCAATTAATATTCTAAACTTTCCTTCAACTGAAAACTGAACGTAAACACAGTGGTGTCCCCTCACTGAACCGACTGACATCACCATCACCACCATCATTACCACGACCCACCACCACAACCACCATCACAACCACCACCATCACCACCACCACTTCAGCAATCTTCTTCAAACCCGCACAAATTCCATCTGTTTAACATGAGACTTCCCTAACAACCACCACCACCACCACCATCATAGTAAGAACATAACAACACCATCGTCAACATTCACCACACTTGTAGCACCTCACCACCACATTCCCTAACCACAACAACAACTACAGCAAGATCCACCGTCTCCCACACCCTACCCGCCAACACACCTTCAGTAGGAGCATCAGGCTGCGGAAGGCGGCTCTCCGGGGGATCTAGCCAGCGTGGGACATTCACAATAACTTCCTTAATTAAGATAAGACATAACTTAGGGGCGTCCAGCCAGTGCCGAGGGAGCAGTGGGGATGAGCCCCCTGATGGCGGACACCGGAGCTCACAAAGGTGCCGTCAAGGGCTTTATCCGGCTGTCTGACTGTCCATCATGATCTAGCGGCCCCTCCTGCTCTGCCTCGCCCACCACAACCGAAGTAAATCATGCGCACATCGAAGTCCATCACGGCGAGGATTGAGCGTGGGTCGTAATGTCCATGTTTTATACTCGACCTCACAGCACTGTCCAAAGACTCGCCCCGCACCCCTGTCCTAAGCCCTCGTCTAGGCACCGATGTACTACACAGCCTCATGTTATAGTGTATTGCAGCAAACACTTCACTACTCCTCTGCTCCCATTACCCTCGCACCTAAGTTAGCTGGGTGTATTCTTTTTTTTCTCGCTCTCTCCCTCTCTTTCTCTAACACACACACATAAAAACACATTAACACACACAAATACATATGTAGTCGTATAATAAGCCGCACACGCAGGGGTTACCATGCAAATGTTTACTACAATGTTTCGACACAAACTGGTCCCGTCCTCAAGCATAAATCAAGTGGGTAAAACGCATACTAAACAACACCTGCACAACAAAATGTAAAGCCCTGGATTTCTCAACACTAATCCAACGAAGCAAACTTTTCCAAACGATACACAAACTCAAAAGGTTTAAGATATAATCCCAAGATACGCAAAACTTAAACACAATGGCATTTATCTAAAGCTATGTTAATAAAAAAAAAAAAAATGCTACTGATATGAGATTTGAACCCAGTCACACGTCAAAGCAAACCACTAACATCATAACAGTCAGATTTTCCTAACATCCTCAGGTCATCGCACTGACCTCGTCCCACCACCACCTCCACCACCACCACCACCACCGCCACCACCACCACCACCACAGGACAGTCCACATTCACAGACTAACACGTTACCACAGTGATGCCTCCAGTGACTGAAAAAATAAGTGTCATTTACCTTTCACGACGCGAAGATGGTTGTGTTCGTCTTCTTTACGATTCCTGAAAAAAGGGAAATAAAATATTAGTGATACTTCAAGTTAGGTTGTGAGGTGAGTGTGATGCAGGTGTACTTACCACTCACCATTATAGTGTTGTGAGCCGCCACTAACACATGCCTGATAGTGGTGTAAGAATTACCCGAAACAACGGTGGTGATTAAGAGAGGATCACCAAGGAGGGAGTGAACGCCCCTTAGGCCCGGTGCTTACTAAAGTTCGCTCATAAACCCTGCCCGGCCCTGCCTGGCGCTGCTTCCAATGCAATCAAAATAGAATAGGCATAATAATTTCACGTCTACTGCATCTGGCATGTGGAAAAAATTATTTAGCAATATGTTCCTCAAATATTTAGTGAATCAGATAATTTGGTTTTATTATTCAATTACTTTTCCTGCACAAAAGCATTAGAACTATGTCTCCACAACAAAGAGCTTCCACTTCTATGCTCTATTATATATATATATATATATATATATATATATATATATATATATATATATATATATATATATATATATATATATATATATATATATATATATATTCCACCACTTTGAAGAATAACAATATCAGAAGAAGCCTTAACAACAGTTCATTTTCCCATCCCCAAATATTGCCTCCTTACAGACTTCTCGTGTGTTTTGTATAGTGTGTGTGTGTCATGCTTGGGAACCTCCAGGGAACCTCCACTCTTACAACAACTCTCTGAATAAGCTGCAATTACAGATTATTCGTCTCATTAATCTCATAATTTTACGAAATTTTCGATCTCTCACAGTCCACTGCAATGTTTCTCTTTTCTTGCAATCTTTCATAAACTATTTTCATGGTTATTGTTTTCTCTTTTTTTTTTAGGTGACTGCATTGCCTCCCACACTCCCTCGCCTGAGGTTCTCCACCACACGGTCTTATTATTATTATCATATCTATCATGTCTTACTAATGCAGGAGTTAATCTTTATATTCACTTCAACTACTTCACTCAGGAGTTCAGGAAAGGTTTCTCCTTTTTTCTCTTTCTCTATCTATCTATATATCTCTTCTTTTTTTTTTCTCTCTCTCTCTCTCACAAATCAGATTCCTTAAGAAATGTGTGTGTGTGTGTGTGTGTGTGTGTGTGTGTGTGTGTGTGTGTGTGTGTGTGTGTGTGTGTGTGTGTGTGTGTGTGTGTGTGTATGTGTGTGTGTATGTGTGTGTGTGTGTGTGTGTGTGTGTGTGTGTGTGTGTGTGTGTGTGTGTGTGTGTGTGTGTGTGTGTGTGTGTGTGTGTGTGTGTGTGTGTGTGTACTTAAAGGAATTCCCCTTCGGCATAATACTAAGCCGGATAATCTCCAGTAACCGCTAACCATACAAGAAAAAAATCCACTACAAGACTAAAATTTTGCTTTGACACTAAGAGATGATGATGAAAAAAATAACGGCACCACCACGCCATGAGGACCACAGAAACACCACCACCACCACCACCACATGGAACACCGCACCCTAGCCACGTCCAAAACACACCTCCACCAACACCACCACCTCCACACACCCTAACCAGTAGAGGACGAAATTTACCACCCTACAAACTGCTTTATGCAAATAAGGTTTCGGCGGCAGAGGTCTCGCGGGGAGCTCTGTCTCGTAACTCACTAACCTTATTCTTGTCTCGAGATTAAAGTTTAATTGGTCATTAGCCACCGGTAGTTAGAGCGTCTTCTGAGGTTATAGAGAGAAAGTTAAGGAAATAGGAAGCCAAAGGAAAGCGAAAAATAGGTAATAGGAGATAAACAGAGAAAGAGAAAGAGAGCGAGGAAAAACATAAGGTGACAGGCTGGAAAACGCACATATACACACACACGCGTATAGAATTAACGAAAACCATACACATGACACAACAGGTAGGTGAGGCATCCCATGAAGGAGGTGTGGGTGGGTGAGGTTGAATTATAGGACGAGGAAGGGGACGTGTAATGAGGCGAGGAAACAGCAGGAATCCCTGAGCCCCATCACAGGAGTGCCGAGTCCCCATATACTTCTTACGCCTCCACAGCTTACCCTCATAAATAGTGTAAGTTTCAAATCTCTCTCTCTTTCTTTCTCTCTCTTTCTATGTTTGTGTGTGTGTTGTGTGTGTGTGTGTGTGTGTGTGTGTGTGTGTGTGTGTGTGTGTGTGTGTGTGTGTGTGTGTGTGTGTGTGTGTGTGTGTGTGTGTGTGTGTGTGTGTGTGTGTGTGTGTGTGTGTGTGTGTGTGATGGCCAGTCAACGGCCTGCTATACAGACCCACGTGTTATAGGCGCAGTACGTGACCTTGCTCGGGGTGACCGCTGCCCCTCCATGACCACTGGGGGACGTGGCCTCATCTACACGTGTACCCAGAGTCATTCCCCGGCCTTAGATCCCCGAGGCGAGGCTTACGAAACAGTGCAGGGAACAGTGAGGCAGAGAAGGTGTGCCGCTGAGCCTCGCGTGGTGTTCGTTGCAACAAAATATGCAGTAAAATTATAAAAGTAAAGTTATACCTGCTGACAAAACAAAATACCGAAGCTCCAATGTTTTTCGTAGCACGTCAACGACTTGGCAAGATAGTACTAAGGTATATAAAGGTAAATATTATAGTGGTAGGCATCAAAATTCTGTATGTGAAGCTATGAAATGAAAATGTTCCAGCCGTCTTCAGAACGCAGCCTTCGTCTTTCCTTTATACTCTTATGTGGTCATGATATTGGACATGGTAACAGACAGGTACATGAATTACGTGCATACTCAGTTTTCTTCGATATCTTTCTCAAAATTTCAACTTACAGTATCTTTTCATGACAAGTTAAAGATGTGTTTGCAGGGAAATCAAGAAAGATTTCGAAGAGTTATCGATCTGTGGTGGAAGTAGCGTGTTGTTTAGCAGAATTTACTCCAATGTAAGGGATCTGAAAAGTCTTCTGAACACACTTGGATTACAGATATTGACGATTGTTTCCTTCCATTCAGCCAGGCGCGTCCAATTAATATCACTAAATCATGGTTCTCTTCACTCATAATAAAAACATTACCTCATCGTTCTTTATCTTTCGAAAATTAAGGCAACATATGTATCATTATCTTGGCAATCTTTGCATTATCACAGGATGTAAGTATATTATCATGAATTTAAGGATCAGGCCTGGCGGGCTTGCAGGATCTCGTAATGCAACCTCAAAATTCCCGGCAGAATACACCGGGAAAGAGCCGTCCCTTCCTAACAGCCTTCATCACACACTCATTCACCAACAAAGTTTACCATTACCCGAAAAACACTTATAACTACCGTGATGGAACACATGAACAGAATGTATTACCAACGTTGCCCCAAAAATAGAAGAAAGAAAAAGCTACAACAATAACAACACTGAAGCTTGTACTGCATGACTCCCCCTTCTGTTTTAATGTGCAGAACGACGTGGCGAGGAAACGAACCATTACATCATCAGCAGGACATTTCTGCCTCACACATCAGAGTTACCGGTGTTGGCAGAAAGGCTTCATCAATCTCTCGAAATCATGTTCTTTGCCTTGATGAACACTATTGAAAAGGGTAAAACCGAGGAATCGTGTATCAAATTTCATTAAGGAGGAAATACTGTTTAAATCGGTTTACTAACATCGTGTAATGAAATAAATCCACGTAGGAAACAAAACCTTCAAGAATGGAAATAATCTTCATCCTCAACACATATACAATTTCGTCTGCAAGTTTCTTCAAAGGCAGTGCAACGCAATCACACCCGGAGTCATTTGTCACAATAATCAGCAGAAAATTAAGGGAAATTCGTGGTTTAAGAGGCTGGATTAACGTCAAGGGGAAGGGCTTTCTTTCAACATGATAAGTGTGAATTATACTAGATTTACATGGAATACCCAGCTCGTCCGGTACTTATAAGCTTAGCCTCGCCTCATACTTCACTCCATTTCACCTTCAACTTGCGGAAGCCGAGCGAAAACCTGATAACTAGGATAATCACTCCACCTTCGTCCTTCCTCCCTTGACTCGCCTCTACACGACGCCACAAGCACAACGAAGACGTAAAACAGGAAGCGTAAATAGCAGGGGCTTAGAATTACTCTCACCGCAAAAGTTGTCTGGCAGTAAAGATGAAAATAGCGTTGTAGTGCAAAACGGGAGACGCAAGTGGTAGTCTAAATTTAGCTTTACTCTCACGCAGATTCCTTCACGATGGCTTGGTTACTCGTGGCCAGTCATCCTCCATGAACTTATACTTCCCTAAAACTCCTTTTCTGGTTGAAGTAAAGGCAATAATGTGGTATGTGACTCTTATAGGGATAGTTTACTAATATCCATATTGTCTGATGAATTTAAGTTTCAATTTCATCAATTAAATGTCGATGGTTCATGGAAAGAATGTACAAATACAATAATGTTTCTTCAATAGGAAAAAAACAAAGCATTTATTCGTGACTATTGCTTCATCTCTGTATGTGAATGACGTTAAAGTGATGTCATAACACCCAACATTACTCCTGCTGCTCCAGAAATCAATTAACAAGCTTCTCCTCCGCGGTGGTCGTAAGGAGGACAACAGACTCAGCTCATCAATAACCGATTAATAAAGGCAGCGGTGGGAGAGCGACACGTGGCCCCACGGAGGCTCCAGGACCCTCACAGGTTCTTGGAAGGCACCATTGTGCTCGGCCACTCGCTAGCCGGGTCCTCAGCGGGTCGTCTTTGTCCTGCTAACTCACCAGAGACGTCCAGCCCAAAGCGATCCCCAGGACGGCTATCAGCACACAGGGACAAGGACGCCGACTCATGGAGACTTGGATGGGAGGGAGATACTTTTTTTGCAGTGAGGTGCCTCGCGGGCGTCAGTGTGTCAAGGAAGTGTTCCAAGCTGGGCCACAACGCCTCACTCACACTCACTCCTCAGCCTCATTAGCTGGGAATCTCTTAAAGGTCTTTCGCTACTCATTAAAAGTGTCCGAGATTGAAAATAATAACACAATGCTTTTCACATGACTTTCAAGACTCGCGCAAGAGAAATGATCATGTTATTGTGCGCGAAATAAGAGCGTAACGACGATGCGTCTAGATGAGAATTTAATGAAAACGCTTCATTCATCAACGAGTCACGCTGTATAACTGTGACCAGAAAATTATACTGAAATCATCATCTTTATATTCTCTAAGTCGCCAAGAAGGAAGAAAATGAGATTAACTCCACCGACTTTAATTTCTCAACTAGAAATTTATCAACACTTCTATGCACCAAAAAAATATATACTACTCCCTCCATACACTATACTATTCCAGCAAAACGACCAGTACAATCACACCACTTCATGTCACTCTACAGGAAGGTCGTGGAGGCTACAAAGGCACTCAACAAACAACCTATGAAGGAAGATTGAGTTCATCACAAGACCAAGTGTTAAGACTCTCACTCCGTTTCTTGTCATGCTTGAAAACACCGCGAGAATGCCTGAGACCCTTTTTTTTTTACTTGCATCTAAGCGTGTTATAAATTTGATTAGAGTGCATCTGGCGGCCTCCTGCAGCATCAAGGCCAACATATGAACGTAATAAGACGTGGCCGAGGGAGTGACGCGACGAGCTGGCTCTTGGAACGCCTCATTAAGAGAGAGAGAGAGAGAGAGAGAGAGAGAGAGAGAGAGAGAGAGAGAGAGAGAGAGAGAGAGAGAGAGAGAGAGAGAGAGAGAGAGAGAGAGAGAGAGAGAGAGAGAGAGAGAGAGAGAGAGAGAGAGACAAACAGAATAATAAAACAATAATCTATCTCGCCCGGAGTGACACACAAGCGCTGGTGTCGCACAAGAGGAGGAGGAGGAGGAGGAGGAGGAGGAGGAGGAGGAGGAGAAGGAGGAGGAGGAGGAGGAGGAGGACGAGGAGGACGAGGAGGACGAGGAGGACGAGGAGGATGAGGAGGACGAGGAGTAGCACAAGAATATAGGATTAACAACTAACAGAATATTTTCCTTAGTAGTTTTCTCTGGTCTCCAACTATTTGTAATAATAAAGGAAGTAATACACAACAGTGAAGAGGAGGAGGAGGAGGAGGAAGAGGAGGAGGAGGAGGAGGAGGAAGAGGAGGAGGAGGAGGAGGAGGAGGAGGAGGAGGAGGAGGAGGAGGAGAGGGAGGAGACAGTTAAATGAGTGTTATTACAAGTAAGATTTCAGTATTGAGACACACGCAGATATACATGAATATACGTAATAAACTAGAACCAAGAGCAAGAAACTAATAATGATGTTAACTAAAATTCAGTACAAAATTTCACGCCGGTGGGAGGAATATTAATAGTTTGGTGCGATAATATTACGCGTGTCCTTCTACTAAATTAATACTTCCGCGCTGTACCTCAAGGCGATAATGTAAAGGGAAAGAAAGAACGCCTAGCTTGTTACGCCTCTGAACGCCAACGCGGATCTATGTGGCTGACGATACACACTGTTACCATCCCAGACTGCACATGCGGACCCTTGCATCTACCAGTGTTGCCAGACCTGCAGCGCCTCTGTCTCCGGCACCAGTGGGAAAATAAATGGTAAGGAGGAGGAGGAGGAGGAGGGGGAGGAGGAGGAGAAGGAGGAGGAGGAGGAGGAGGAGGAGGAGGAGGAGGAGGAGGAGGAGGAGGAGGAGGAGGAGGAGGTGTTAGAGATGGCTGACACCTTCAAGCGACTGCAACACACTCTTCTTTCGACATTCATTATACATTTAGATTCTGGTTGTGAAGATGTCTAGATTTACAAATACAAACACAGTATAATTTATATCACATATATTTTATCTTTCACTGCTCTTCTTTCTTTTTTGTTTTTATTTTTATCGTGCTTAACTTTTTTATTAGTCAGGCGTGGGATTTTTTTCTAATTACTTTTACGTCTTGACACACATACACGCACACGCACACGCACACACACACACACACACACACACACACACACACACACACACACACACACACACACACGTGACGTCACTGGCCAGGCGTTCACCACACACCGTCATTTAATGAAGGAAAATAAAGTCTGAAGATTAGGCTGATGGATTACACACTTCCATCCACCATTGTCCCCTTGACGGCTGACAGATGGGCGGTTACGGGCGTCTCAGGTGTCAGGGTACCGCAGACCAAGCCACAACCCAACACCTCACAGCCCCACACCACACACCACCACAGAGAACCTCACCTCCTATTCTGCAGAACCTCAACGTCTTAGAACCCAGAACATTTTTATACCAACCCACTAACACTCTCCTCCCACACCTCACAGCACCCCAACACACCAGCACCAGAACTTCAACCCCAAAAAAAAGATATCACGAAAGCCTCCAGAACACCCAGAACGCCTTGTCACTTGCGCAAACCTCATCTATCTTAAATTTCAGCAAAGAAACCTCACAGCACCCAACACCACAAAACCTAGAATTTCCTGACACGAGTTAAATCCAATCCTCAAGACTGCAAATTGGAACCCTTTTGCCAACGATCCTATTAAGGGGCTTCATAAATATTAGTCCTGATACCCATTGACATAAATCCCCATAATTCATTTACATCAGTTTCCAAAAACCTAATAGAGAACCCACAAACACAAGGACATGAAACTAACAATACTGATTAATTTTTTTCATCTCTGCAACCTCACCTCTCCAATACTTAGACCAACACGCTATTCCCTATAACAGAAGCACTCTTAGCATCAACCACAGTAGAGATCGGTCCCTTAAACGCTCTATAATCTCTATAACATTTCATCGCCTTCCCAGTCACTAAGATACTGAACCGTCACCAAAATAACCGTCCAGCCGGGTCACCAGACACGAAAAAAATTAAAAAGTCTAACCCGGCATCCAAACACAAAGCTTCTTGGGACGAAAAAAAATAATACACACTTATTTCGAAAACCATGATTAGTTACACTGTCCATTATTTTTTTTTCTCTCTCTCTCTCTTTCTCTCTACATTTTTTAAAGATAATTCCATGCGATGAACTCTGTATTAGCGGCAGCAGATTTAAGCGACAGGTAGAAACACACACTGACAAACAACAAGTGAGAGGCAAGGTCACTTCTCTCTCTCTCTGAGTAATAGCGGCAAAAAACACACAAGCTCATCCTCACTCTCCCTTCCTTTACCTCACCCAAGAAGTGCATCCAGCGAGCCGGGGAACGCGACACACACCCAACTCTGCGATCTAGTATAGGGGAGTGAGGATGACGAGGCTGTAAAGTTGTGGTCAGTGACGCCTCTACACTTTACTGCTAGAGGGAATGCAATCTAGGTGTGTGTGTGTGTGTGTGTGTGTGTGTGTGTGTGTGTGTTAAAGTCATACAATTATACAACCATAGGACATACAACCATACAACTATAGGACCTGTATGGTTATGTATTGCTGCTATCTAGAGGCAAGTAGAGTCTATAGAAGTGGTATGATGTCATGTTAAAAAATAATCAGATAAAAAAGTTAGTGAAGTAAGGAAAATATTCATGTCACCGCGATATAAATAGTGAAGCTGACACACTACCTAATAAATAAAGACGTTATTTAACATTATTGAATATCTTTCGTCTTACATCACGTGACGGCTTGGCTTTATTTATAACTTAACTATTTATGATTTATTCTCTGTTTAATTCTTTCTATTTTCCATTTATTTTTTCTCATGGGTCACCTACAACACGTCAGCATATAAGAGTCTGAGGCAATACAATGGGATAACGGAATGACCCTCACTATGTATTCTCTTATGAAGAAATCGTGTTAGATGATAAAATAAACTCTAAACTGCAATTATTTCCCCATTGTCACCTTTGCTTGTCCTTACGAGGCTCAGAACCAGATTTCAAAAGACCACATGATGCACTGACGGAGAGAAAAATTAAATGTGACTTTGGTAGATATGCAAGTGTAAGATTTTGGGCGTTTGGAGGTAAGGAGGTGAAGATTGAAAAGTGAATGATGGATTGAAGTATGTAAAGACCTGACACAAGAATTATAAGTACCACACATCACGGACAACACAGTACTTTATCACTACAAATACATCCCAGGAATTTAGCGTTAGACAAACTTTGATCTATGAACTTTAAAACTGCACTCAGCTTTTTCTCAAATATATAATTTTTTTCCTGTGGTATATCTTTTATAAATGACTGTGGTTGGAGTTTTGACTTTTATTTGACGAATACTTACCTGCCCCCTACTGAGGAAGGAATCAACAACTATTAATCCCACTTAACGTTCCTTCCTGAATCAAATAACATGGAAGAGCCTCGAGAATTTGGTGAAAGATGATAACTCCTGTCAGAATAATGCTACTTCCCTGAGTGGTGTTTGTGTTATCTGTGTTGTGGACGAAGGTGACCGTGAGCAATGGTATCTAAAGTATACTGAACTCCAATGTAAGTGATTCGTCCTTGGTCTGATAATTTAATACATCTTTCTTAACAATAACGAAACATTAAAGAAGATGTAGACAGTTTTCACTTGGTCAGGTGTGTCTCAAGCGAGGAGTGAAGACAAATTTTATACAGTTTGCCGGGAGAGACATTCCTTGTTTCCTCTTCTATTCTTTGAACCTCACTGCTACGGACAGACAACTCCACTGACTCCCACGAACACAACACATCTATGCACCAAGTATTCAGGTGACCTCCTTACACTGGCATAGACCTTTGCAGTGATGTAACCTCGCTTCTTACTACCGCATGAAAATGAACACAAAACAAATATCAATTTCGCCATAAAATCTACTCGACAACTTTAATCACAAGTCAAAGTAGCACGAGTTCTAC
Organism: Cancer borealis; assembly: GCA_036785275.1. Taxonomy (NCBI): domain Eukaryota; kingdom Metazoa; phylum Arthropoda; class Malacostraca; order Decapoda; family Cancridae; genus Cancer; species Cancer borealis. Next base: position 91,415 of record JAXIVD010000044.1, on the reverse strand, counting down.
ATCTTGACGAGCACGTTTCATTACCCACGACAAAGAGCTGATCGAGAACCCGTACCAGTAATCGGCCTCTTGCTCATTTCCCTCTTTCACGCATCTCTTTTAGTATCGGCGTTCTACCAGCCCTCATTTCACTTTACTGCTGGAGGTAATCAGAGGGCAGCTGGAACGAGGCAAGATTATCAGGGTTATGGTCCACTTGCGGGTGTGAGTGTGAAGGTGGATGGACGTGTGGATGACTAGGTGATGTGGAAGACTTGGCTTGTTTTAAGGAGTAAATGTATAGCTGAGAAGAAGATATAAACAGCGAGTGTAAGTAATAGTGTTTAGAAAGCTGGCGTGTGGACGTTATCAGCCAGGTAATAAAGGTGACAAAACTTTCCAAACTAAACTAACACTACCAGTTTTATTGAAATAGAGTGTATGTAATTAATACAATTACTTCTTTTTTTTACGTATGATAAACTCCGACTCACTGACATATACAAGAACCATAAATCACTTTCCACACACTTAACAATTAGCCAAGTTAGCCAAGCATAGAAGGTGTGTGAGTCTACCAAGTACAACTCCTCTCAAGGTACTAAAGAAGACTAGTAAGGCGTCCACCTCAGCCTCCAACGCCTGTCCACATCTGTCTTCTCTATTAGAGACAAAAACGGTACATCCTGCCCCATCCACCAAAAAACATATATATTACAAAGCCCTGGCGTAATTGCAAGACGCCGAAAATCACATGCAATAACTTGGTGCAGTGTGCGAGGGTAAAAAGTCCTTACGATTCTGTGGTATCTCTGTGCCTATTACAACTCATAAATAAGAAATGTTACTTATCATTAACTGATAAGAGACTCGGCAGCCGCAATTAGTCTGTCATTTGATATCGCGGCCAAAAACGAGGCGGCACAGAGTCATTAGGGCGCCGAAGCATGCAAGCAGCAATGATAAATGAGGGAGAGGCCGAGGGAATGCCCGCGGCCCCCCAAGTCTTAATCAAGCGTGCCAGGTAAAGGTTCAGAAAATATTATGAAACTGTAGAGGTTTATACCATTAAGGGTAACATACACACACACACACATACACACATACACACACACACACACACACACACACACACACACACACACACACACACACACACACACACACACACACACACACACACATCTGCATTCAAATTCCATACACCATCCATTGTGACGCTTAAAATTTTGTGGCGTCACCTGCGTTGAGGTAAATAACGTTTGTTGTTGTCGTTGTTGTGGTGTGGATCATGACACAAATATTATAATACAATATTGATATTATTATTATCATTATTATTATCATTATTACTATTATTATTAGAATTAGTATTTTTATTATCATTATAATTATTATTATTATTATTACTGTTTTATACAATAGTAGTAGTGATAGTAGTAGTAGTAGTAGTAGCAATAGTATTATCATTATTAGTTGTGGTTCAATATTTATGTGAACTTTACCACAACAAACACGCACGCATGCACACTACCACACAAATGTACACAGCACGCAAGCAAACACACACACACACACACACACACACACACACACACAGACACACAGACACACACAGATACAGACACAAACACAGACACAGACACAGACACAGACACACACACACACACACACACACACACACACACACACACACACACACACACACACACACACACACACACACACACACACACACACACACACACACACACACACACACACACACACACACACACACACACACACACACCACAAGATAAGTTCACAATGATCCAAATGATACATTCAAGTACATAAATAAAAATATAACATTCGTCTCGCTCACAGTTATTTTGTGGCGTTAATGGTACAAAAAACCAGGCGGGCGAGGCACTGGCCGCCCACATCCCGCCGCCCATAAAAAAATAAAGAAGCTTGCGAGGTTTGGCAAGAATAAACGAGAAGGTAAAAAAAGGGTCTCATTTCTGAACACCATATCATTATTACAAGGAACACGAACTTACCTAAGCAAAAACACACACAAACAACACTCAGTTTCTCCACATCTTTATCCTTCATTGCTCTTCTCTTCTTATTCCTTATCTTATCAACACTTCCTCCCTTCTTCACCACCTGCCCTTATCTTCACTGTCCCTTTCTGGTTTATTAATATTCTCATCTTTCTCTATTTTCATGCACTAATGTTTTCCGATTATTAATACTTCAGTCTCTCTTCCTCTCTTGTTCTCACTGTCTCCTTGTTTGGTATTCTTACGCAGCTGTTCTCTTATCCAAGCCTCTCTTTCTTCCTCTCTTTCTTCCTCTCTTCTCATGTCCTTTCATTTTCTATGCATCAATAGTTCTTTCTTTGCTTTTTTCCCAAACTTTTATCTCCTGGGTTCTTTTTTTATTTATTTATCTATTTGTCTGATTTATATAGATTATTTCCGGTCAAATGTTTTATTTCATGTTGTTATCTATTTTAGTTATCACTATCTATCAGTCTCTCTCGCTCAATAAAAAGACTTGTAGACAGGGAAAATTAACTTGATATATTGTGAATGAACAAAAAGTATAGAGTTCTTATCTACGATCCATCATCAGGATAGGCGGCAGTTAAGTCTGGTGTCCTAAGAAATACGTACTCTCCCTTTTTTTGGTCAGAGTGAATTAAGTTTATAAGATTAACAAAGGTCTTCATAATTATCTGTAACATTACATTAACTGATAGCTGATAAAGACTCAACAAAGTCATTTCAGAGTGAGACGAAGCCTTCAATAAGATTACGTGATGTTAAGGTTTAAATGAGTGGGAAATTCCCTTGCTTCCATTCATACGGCAAATACCAAATCCTCTGATATGGGAACAATGAAAGAGAGAAATTAAGAAGAAAAAAAATTAAATAAAGTTGTAGTGATTTTAGCGGTGTTCTAACAATGCCCGGAACCACAGAGTAAGGCAGCGACATGACCAAGAGAGGCTTTTTTGTTATCCTTCAAAAATAAAAGAGGTACACGACCTACACAGAACTAGCATGATAGTCTTGTCATGTTGCATTTAGAACGTGTGATGCATTTATAAGGTCTCTATGTAGGTCAGGACGCGGTAATATTGGCAGCCACGCTAATGACAACGCTATGTGGTCTTTTTTTTCTGTAATAAAACACTACAGTAAGAAATTGGCAAGATTCTGTAGTCTTCTTACATCAACTTCATCTATATGCAGAGTCAAACGTAATCTAAAATGCTTAAAAGATTATACAAATGAGGAGACAATACAATTTTCATTCGATTTCACCTTCCAGACAAGATGTATTGAGATGATGAAGCTGTGGTTTGAACAGACGCCGCCACAATCCCGCCTGTGTTCAAGAAAGACTCATTGGCTTCTAAATGCCGTCACAGTAACACAAAAACCCGGTAAGCAAAGAAACAAAAACCTGGTCAACAGTTATCTTGAGGGTCAACACTACGATCGATTCACCGGCAGTTTGACCTCATTTGACTATATATTTAAGGACGGATCACAACGTATGAAACATGTGTCAATACCTACAGTTTTTTCTTCTCTATCTCTCACTTTCTCTCTTTCTTTCTCTCTCACAGCTGTGCCTTCTGATCCACGTACTCGTTGCCCTCAAACACCTGTGACTCATAGAGCTTCAAAAGTTTGACTCATTTAACGTGGAAATGTTGGAGTCAAAGAAAATGTTGCCTTCGAGGAAACGTTGACCTTACCCAATGAAACAGTCTTTTGTGCGGCTGTTTTTGGTATTTTCCGACGTTTCCTAATTGAACATATTCACTCTCCGTTACTCCATCAGGGAAAAAGGAGCATAAAAGTAATATCAGTAACGCGGCGTACCACAAGGCCATCACAGAGACCTTCCCTGTTTTGTGGTGTTACAGCTGAGTCACTTTATAGCAGGTATCTCGGGGTTCTTGCCTCTGCCACCTCTCTGCCACATCTCTGCCACCCCTCTACCACCTCTCTGCCACCTCTCTCCCACCTCTCTCCGGCCACTGCCACCCTCTCCGTCTCCACATAAGTATACGTAGACGGCTATGACCTCCTACAGCAGCGCTCATCTTTATCACATAATGGCACCTTCTAAGCATCTTCATTCAGGCCGAACCACTGCTAATATTCGTGTAGTTCTTTCATCCCGACAGTGGAATGTAATAATTTGTCCTTATGTATCACGAGGAGAAGACTAATGGGCCAGGTGAGCTAGAGAGGATTAGAATTAAATGCAATATGCGAGGTGAAAAAATGCAACCCTAAAGGGAATGATTGCTTACAAGTGTTTGAGTATTAACCTTTTTTTTCAGCTACTAGTAGTCGTCAAACACACACGCACACACACACACACACACACACACACACACACACACACACACACACACACACACACACACACACACACACGTACGCACACACACACGCACACGCACACAGACTTAACTTCAAATAAGCAAATATATAGTGAAGAACTTTGTGGTGATGAACAGACCATTGAGAGTACGAAAAATCCTTATATGGGACGATAAAATATGCAACAAATGAAAACAAAATTAATGAAACAGCATAAAAGGGACGAAAAATAGCCATACATGAATAACTCGAAAAAATAAATTAAAATAAAAAAGTAATCACGTAAAAAGTAGAAGAAAAAAACAATGATACAAGTGAACAGAAAACAGGATTATATTTAAGGTGGCAAGTCATGGAAGGGAAACAAAAAATTATATAGTTGTGATGCGGAACAGAAAACGGAATGATCAAATGACTCAAGACAAGGAGGAGGAGGAGAAGGAGGAGGAAGAGGAGGAGGAAGAAGAGGAGGAAGAGGAAAGACGATGATGATGAACGCCTCTCTTTACTTTACGATTCTCACATAACTGGTGCTTAATTTGTGCTTTTGTCGAGCGAGAAGAAGCCATTGTTACGAGGTTGTTTATGTCGGGCACTAACAAAGGCGAGCCGGACACAAGTGGCACCCAGATATTGATTGGTACCCTGAGGCCTTGCTGGGTGAGGCGGTGATAGTGGTGGTGGTGGTGGTGGTGGTGGTGGTGGTGGTGGTGGTGGTGGTGGTGATGGTGGTGGTGGTGGTGGTGGTGGTGGTAAAAGGTAACGAAAACAAGAAAAATAACAATAACAATAACACTCTGTTCTCCCAAATAATTGTTGATCTTATAATAATGATGATAAGAAGGCAGAAGAGGAGGAAATGTGAAATAGAGGGAGAGAGTGGAGGAAGAGAAAGAGGAGGAGGAGGAGGGTGGATCAGAGGTGGTGGTGGTGGAGTAGGCGGAGGTAAAGGCGGATGTGAAGTGGAGGAGAAAAGATTACAAGTGGAACCACAAGCCAAAGGATATTGAAAGAAGGAAAAAGAATAAGAAAGAAAGAAGGAAATTACTGAAAGAAAAAGATAAGAGAAGACAAAATTTGAGGCGAAACATAAAATATTTCAATAATGAGAGAGAGAGAGAGAGAGAGAGAGAGAGAGAGAGAGAGAGAGAGAGAGAGAGAGAGAGAGAGAGAGAGAGAGAGAGAGAGAGAGAGAGAGAGAGAAGAGAAGGAAGAGGGGAAACAGAAGAGAAGAATGAAGGACCAGAGGTTGTGAGTGAGGAAGACAGTCTGAAGGGAGGGGAAGGGAAGGGAGGGTGGTGGTGGTGGTGGTGGTGGTGGTGGTGGTGGTGGTGGTGGTGGTGGTGGTGGTGGTGGTGGTGGTGGTGGTGGTGGTGGGAGACACAGGTAGGTGGGCTTTATAGCCTTTGTGTGGTGGTCATGTTCCCTTCATGTTCCGTCCTCCGCACCTCCACCAGGTATTTCATTAGCCTTGCCTTTATGACCTTAAGAATCCACCTGTGTGTGTGTGTGTGTGTGTGTGTGTGTGTGTGTGTGTGTGTGTGTGTGTGTGTGTGTGTGTGTGTGTGTGTGTGTGTGTGTGTGTGTGTGCGTTGGCGGCACACACACACACACACACACACACACACACACACACACACACACACCACACACACACACACAAAGGAGTATGTATTCCCTTTACCATATCCTTTGAATTATACATAGTGTGTAATTACTGACTAATTAATGAATGAGCGGCGTCTTTTACTCATTATTCTTTCACTATTATTATTATCATTATCATTATTATTATCATTGTTCAGTTTCTTTCCATTTGATGTAATTGTGTTTCCAGTACCGGGTAAGTTCAGTGTCCAGTCGTATTCTTAAGACAAACGAAATATATCGGACCTGGACGCTACTAGAACGGATATTAATGATACAAATAAAACGTTGAGATCTTCTTCAACTCAAGGTTTTTGTAAGGAGTTCCACAAATAAAACCAAACATAAACATGGTAGCAATTGCACCTCAACACCGGATAAGAAATTTTACAGACATAAGGAAGAGACAAAATAAAATACACAATAAAAGGACTATAAATCCTTGAGAAAACGTATCTAAACAACCTTTAATTCTACATATGAACACAAAGGACGAACCAATAACTTCCCACACAACCAGTATTCGCCAATCTAAAGACAAACATTTAAACGCAAGAATACCAACACTATCTGAAAAATGGTCATGTCGCTTACAAGGTCAACACTTGATATACTAATGTTACTTAGACCAAAAAAGAATCATAATACAAGGAAAAAGTGCAATAAGTGGTATCTAAAGAGGTGATCAGATTGAGAAGCTTCACTTAGGTGGGAAAGCTAAGTCACTTCCATCCTCCTGCACTGGAAGAAGGAAGAGAAGAAGACAAGATAATGATGTACAAATAGGCAAGTAAACCGCCATAAATGAAGGGCAATGAGTACGTATCAAATGTAAGTAGCCCATCAAGAGGCCATCTGGGGAAATTGTCAAAAAAAAGAGATAGGAGGGAAAGAAAAACGTAGGAAAAATATAACTTGATAACGAGAGCGATAGCCTAGATAGGACAGTTATCAGAGTAAATTGTGTGTATTAGAAATGTACGTGAATATAAAGAATGGTAGGATAATAAATATACAAGGAGATGCATTATGAGCCGCTCCCCCCCCCACACACACACACACATACACACATACATGTACGTATACTTCATCACTGAGTTCTTCATACACATTATTTAGTATTCTTTAGTTTCATCAGCTCAAAATCACGAGGGAATTCTTCCTTAAATTATGTTTTTTTCAATTATCACGTTTGGTATCATTTTGGTGAAAAAAGAAGATTTAACTAAGTATATTCCTGCCTCGCCATAAACTAAAAGTGATGATAACTCGATGACGGAATGATAACAAAACTGAACTGATAACATTACAGTTTGTCATTGTGGTGGTGGTGGTTGTTGTGGATGTGGTTATGATGGGGGTGGTTGTGGTTATGATGGTGGTTGTGGTAGCGGTGTCAAAACCAGGGGTGAAGTGGAGGGGTGAGTGTGAGGGGTGGGGGGGAGGGAAGCGGCAGGACGTCGACGCCACAACGCCCTTCAATCAGACACGATTTTGCAATATATTTCTTCATTTTAAGGTTTCAGATTCTCCAAATGACCCAGGCCGCGGGAGCCGTGATCCAGCGGAGATTCGTTACGGTGGAGACATCGATCACGGCGTGGTAGTGTGTGAGCCTCCGGGCGCGGCGGGACCCTTGGGACCCTTCACTGCACTTCCAACACCATAAAATACTTATAGAAACCCGGAAACGTAGAAACGCGATAAAATTTCTACAAGGATGTGGAATTGCGCGATAATCTTTCCATAACGACGCATAAGCAAGTGGAGGTCACGTGAGGAATGTGGTCTGCCTATACGCTGATAAATCTGCTTAACAATCCAACTGTGTCGAAATTTATAGCTGCTAAAGTTGTGTGTGGACAAGTTCCCTTACCGAGACGAACCTCATTACAAGATATTCATCACTTCAATAACATTTCTAGTCGTAATTTTGCTAAAGCCTACAAATCTTTTCACTAACAATACGTACTGACCATCACAGGGAAGCTGGCGACACTGTAAGGTAATGAGGCTAAGGGTGATGCCGCGACCCACTACAACAGGCGAGACGAGTGGTCAGTCTTGCTAATGTTCGTGGGCGTCAGGGCATTAGACCAGTGCCTCACCGCCCACCCATACACAACCACTGAGCTAGGCCACAGCGGGATGCCAAGTCAAGGGCATATTCAAGAAATTCAACCTTACTTTCCCTTGTACAATAAAACCTGATATTCTGAAAATTTCACACAATAATATATTCAGTTGGTCTGGATATTTGTAACGAAAATGTAATGTATAAATGTATCTCTTTACCATTCCACCGTGTAACATATGCTTCCGACATCACATTGGGAAGCAACATGTTCTGCAATAATTACAACCTGCGCATAAATGGCTGCTGAGGTGAGTTATTCTGGCTCTTAAAAATACTTGCATGAGTTAGGAATGCAACAATTAATGTACCAAACAAGTACAAAGGTGGGGAAGGCTACAAGGGAACCAGTAAACAGGAAGGAAACAAGAAATTAACTGAACCCAAATTGAAATAAACACAGAATATATAATGAGAGAATGAATAAGGTCAAAGCAGAAGTAAGAAGGACGGTACTCTACGAGGGTGGGCTGAGTGACCGTCAATACACACCGTTCACTGATTGATGCTGGCCTCGCCTGTCACCCCTCATCCCTTTGACCATCACTCTCAGGCCGGTTCTCTACCCCACTACCTCGTTGCTACATCACCACCACTACCCCCACCACAATGCTACAACATTACCACTACCCCGAACATCCCAACACACCGTCTCCCAACCGTCAGTCACCGGTGATGCACGCCACGCACTCACTACCTATCACCATATTCATTCCACAAGACATTCACCATCTCACCACCACACAAGGAGCACCACAACAATACCAGGAGAAGCGTCAGCACTCCCGAGAAGCGGCTGTTTGGCAGAAGTAGTGTAAGAACCATGCTTGTATCAAGGTACTACTCCTGCATTCCACACCTGCTAACCCCCAAAGGTGAGCTGCCTGATAATGAAGGTCTGAGGCGATTAAACACGTTGGTCTTGACTAATCTGCCCTTGCCCTGCCTTCCCTGCCTCGTTGTGGTCACCGCCTCCACCTCCCACTGATATAAAACACGTATCTCTGACGGAGTAATGGTTTGAGGAGACACTAACTCGAGTAGTGAAAACAGTCATTCGTGGTAAGAAAGACAAGCTTCCTTTCCTGTGTTCTTGGTTTGTATTCATAAGACAAACAAAACACACTGCCAAGTTTGTCCAAAAGACTTCATATTCATACAGCATTGACCTCATTTTCTATATTAGTATTGTACGAGATAGCTACTCATAGGATCAAACGTCTCAGTTGTCTGTAGTCTTTAGTAAAAATCCTCTTTTACGAGAGAAACTAAAACATGTATTCATATAATCGAATTGAAACCGGACATCCTTTCCTTTCTACGGTCACCATCAACAATCCGTCCCTCCGCTGCCCTTCCCTCCCGCGGTGATGCTCCAGCAGATGTCAGGCGAGTAATCAAATAATCTGGAGATCGTGACCGAGCCGCCCTTGTCTCCTGCGTTCGGGACCTGCATACAGAGGAAGGATTATGGGTTCTTGTCTGGTGCCGGGCGTCGTTCCCCTACCCTAGGGACTCCTGGCCCTCTTGTGGCACCTGAGTCCTCGACGGGCGGTATAAGACACCTTAGGGATCATCTACCACAACGATGGAAAGAATCTGCGTCGTGGTGATGTTAGACAAATCCGGTAACTACTTTCTTTGGTGTCAGGTGCAAAAATAATAATCGAAACACAAGTTCTATCAGTCATTCGAGCGCTTGTGAAACGGTGTTAATTTTTTTTGTCAGCACTAATTATAGCCAGGTTGAGCCAAGTTATGGAATCTATTACAGTGTTGGCAGCCAGCAGGTAAGTTAAGGAGAGTGGTGGAGGCCCAGACACTTCCCTGAGACCAACATAGTAATGGGGCGGCGATGGGTCTGTCTTGTATCGCTAAACTTGAGTGAACGTTCATTGTATATACGAAGCTTTACTGCATGACTCCCTCTGCAACACCATAAAGTTGAGGAGGCCTTTAGAGTGTGTCTTACTGACGATAGGTTAAGGATTATTTCTTATTTTACACTCTCTCTCTCTTTCTTTCTCTTTCTCTCTTTCTCTCTCAAACGTGGTGTTCCGGCTGCCTGAACGCTTCCCCGCAAATCATCGTCGCCGGTCACAAGCTAAGGACAGCAACACTTCAGAAATTACAGGAGCCAGGGTGACGGCGATAGAATAAAAGGGAAGGTTCGCAGTGAGTTATTGGCAGCTCCACGGCGATATTTACCAGCAATCAATCACAGGAAAGACATACTGGGCTCCGTGGGATTGTGCGCGGTCACCTACCCGTCGAGGGGAGGGGGAGGGGGAAGGAAGGGGAAGGAGCTGTGCAACATCCACCCACCATTGTCAACCGCAATAGCCACGGACAAGGACTCCTGTGTTTGAAATCCTTCGGTTGCGTCACTTTCCAGCAACTCAACGCAAAACACAACCAGGTAAAAATAACACTTAATCGACATATTGATAGCGTAGGATGAAATTGGTTTCACTTGCTGGTATTGAAAAACTCGTGTGATTCTTGGTATATATTTGGCACGTTGTCCTTTCTGTTGCAAGTGAAAGGACTCGATGTGGACTTATGATGGGTTGTGACAGCTGACAAACGACGTGTGACAAGCATATTGATCACACATGAAACACTTGGATCAGAGGAGTAATGGAATAGTTTGTTTGGCGCGTGCAAGCTGACATCATAACCAGATTTATGCACTGCAGGAGTTTGTATAGGTGTGTGTGTGTGTGTGTGTGTGTGTGTGTGTGTGTGTGTGTGTGTGTGTGTGTGTGTGTGTGTGTGTGTGTGTGTGTGTGTGTGTGTGTGTGTGTGTGTGTGTGTGTGTGTGTGTGTGTGTGTGTGTGTGTGTGTGTGTGTGTGTGTGTGTGTGTGTGTGTGTGTGTGTGTGTGTGTGTGTGTGTGTATGAGTGCATTTAAAGCTTGTGTTTCACGTCTGCATGATGGAATGACTTGACAAAATAATCCAACAGTAGACGGAAAGTCTTAACCAAACACAGCTATCACAACACTAGATGATGTTAATGTTTGTGTGTTTGTGTGATGCTGTCGTCGTTTACATTATACTTTTCTCAATTATATAAAAAAAAACATACTTTTCAACCAATCTATACAAATGAAGACTTTATTTGTACAAGTATTCAACGCTAAAGAATGTGCTGGTGAGGAACAGTAAGCAGAGAAGGTGGTAAGGAACGCGTCTTTACCCTGGCTGATACTCCGCTACTCTATTGATTCACCAAACACTCGATCACCACAAATAAAGAATAAACGATGTAAATACTAATGGTCGCTGTACGCTTTTCCGAAAATGTGCAAGAAAACAGGAATGAGTAAAAAAAAGAAAAAGGAAGGACTCGCATTTTGGTGGAATCGTTAAGAGATTGGAGGAGAAAGTTTCCACGTCTGAGTTTTCTTAAAGGATCAAGGTGTGTTTGGCAAGGCGGGCGGGATCTGATGCCTTGTTTGGACGCCTCGTAGAAGCTGTAAAAAAAATCTGCCTCGAGTATGTTACCAAACATTTCAATGTGAATATCTTAAAGTCCTGCTCACACTTTTTTTTTCTCCTATATAATCACATAATTTTAAAACTCTCTATTTATCTATCTATCTTCAGTACTAGATCTATACGTGTGTGTGTGTGTGTGTGTGTGTGTGTGTGTGTGTGTGTGTGTGTGTGTATGTGTGTGTGTGTGTGTGTATGTATGTGTGTGTGTGTGTGTGTGTTTATGTTTTTTCTGTAACGCCACATACGAGGTGCATAAAACATCAATCAAACACAATAGCTTTCCTTCATTTCTAGCTAATTGTCCACCTGTCTCACCTGTACTTCGCTAGCGGCTTGCTCCACCTTTGCACTGACTTCCCTCCCTCCTTCCCTCCTTCCCTCCTTCCCTCCCTCCTTCCTTCATCCCTCTATCCAGCCATTCCTCCCTCCCTCCTCTTTCTTCCACCTCCATCCTACCCCGCCTCTCTACCTCCCAAATCCGCAAAAACTCTCCACCGTGCAATTGTTTCAGATCAGCGAGGCGTTACGGGAGTCCAGCATCGGCAGACAGACGGAGGGTAAGAGGGACTGCGCCGCCACAAGGTATACGAAAAGAAAATTGAAGGAAGGAATATTGAAAACAGGAAAGGAGGAAAGCTGTGTATAGAAGAGGCTACAGTTTTTTTTTCGCTCTTTTCAAGGTTAGGAATGGTTTAAAATGTCTGATATTTCTTTCCTACATCTTCACTAGACGTTATTTTGACTCCAGGTTGAAAAAGTTAAGTAGATATATAAGTATAACTATCTATAAAGAGGTATACAAATATATAGATTGATGGATTGATAAATAGATAGATGTCTAGTAATATTTGGAGTACATTTGGTGTTAACAATCATTATCTAACACACACAAAAGCATACAATAACAAAATTTCCGCCAAGAGTCACAAGTTATGGCAGCGTATTGTATGCGAGTGTATCAATCACCGACCACACACTCACTTCGATCCTTCTATTGAAACCAAACCAATTAATCAACGCGGTGCTTTCAATGACAAGACACATGACCTTCACCTCACCCTCTCTCCACGCCCTCCACTGGGTCACCCTTGCTCGGGTTACAACACACTAGTGCACCACAACCATAACAACCACCACCACCACCACCACCATCACCACCACCACAACCATCATCAAAAGTCTCATCAACGAAAAAACAATATAAGGAAACGTTAAATACAATCTACACAGCAAACCTTTAAGAAAAATCTATAAATAAACAAAGTAAATTCTCCTTCTTCAGTAAATGTGTTAGTGGTTCGTGCAGGTTGTCTACCATCGTGGATGAAATGCAACAATTATACAGCGAACATTCGTAAATCGCCTTAAAATTTCCTAAGATTTTGTTCACATATTTTTTTCAAACATATTTCCTCGCAGGTCCTAAGGTCTCTTACGCTTAAGGTTTAGGCATTGTGGAGGGGCCACTGCCCTCGCAACAACACCCCCTCAGGCCCATAAATCTTGCCTAAGCTCACAAACTCCTTTTCACGATTTCCTTCAGAATATAATAGCAGACCCTCCAACGAGTCTCCCCGCAGCGTCACGGCCACACGCTCCTGAAGACGCTAATGCAAAGTGTGTCTACAAGTTTCAGCGGGCAGGTGGTGAGGATAAATGAGAGTTGTGAGAGGTGGTTATTACTGCAGGTGTGCTGGGGTACGGCGGAGGTGTGTGGAGCACGGACGAGTGGGGAGTGGAGGGTGGAGGTGCGGGGACGTGCTGAGGGACGCAGGAGAGAAGTTAAGGAGTGTGAAGACGAGTTAAAGGACATAAGGACGGGCTCAATGTGCGTCCAGAAAGCCTCTAAACACCCGGCATTAGTTAAGAGCGTATGGGATGAGTTAGGTGGCAGGGAGCAGAGGCGGAAAACATGACGACGACACAAGAAGCGAGACAAGCAAGGCGAGAGGGCGACATGAAAACACATAAACTTAGGGACGAGGTGAAAAGTGCAGCAGTCTTTGTGCGCGCCGAGAAAATATTCAGAAAGGTTAGAAATAGTTATGAAGCGCCGGGATGAAATATGTAAGACAGAAATTAGGTTGAAAACACGAGGATACACGTATGGGAGTGCGAGGAGAACCTACATAGCGCGGAGAAGGATGAGGTGGCATGGAGGATGAAATATGTAGCGTGGAGAATGAGATAGTGATTGTGCCGGGCGAGGGGGCGGCTGGGAGGGGCAGGGACGTGCAGAGTAGAGGGCCATTGCGGCGGGGCGTCGAGAAGAGCTCTCTACCTCCTAAAACCATTCCTCGTGCGGTCTACAATTAGCATCCATCTCCCGCCACTTTGCCCGTCGTATCTGTTTATCTGTTTGTGATCAATGCAGTTCATGGTGAGTTATGCGCAGCAGCATAACTCACTCGGTTGGGTACGCGACAGGCTGCGAGCGGGGGCGCCTCCTTGACGTTCTACGTGTGGCGCAGAAACATTTCAGAGCAGCGGCATCAGCGGCATCAGCGGCACCCTCCCGTTAATGCCTGGTGTTCCGGACTGCTACTATAACCTAGGCATTATAAAGACCCCAAGATGCACCAGTGACACTTTAAATTACTGTATTCCTGTTAGTTTCAAGTCTTCTCGTTATGACGTTGCAGTGTTGCCCTCTGAAGGACCACCTCGTCCGCCGCCTATTCTTTCGGGGTGGGAGGCTAAGGACTTCATGTGAGCAATATTTCAAAATGTGAGGATCGGGTTTCCTGGTTCACCATGATTGTGGCAGCGACCACCTCCACCTGGTAATGCGGCGCCTCTGGTGTGGCAGGTACCTAGTCACGCCTTCCATCACTGCCACGTGGGACCATAACTTTAGTTTATACACTCAAAATACTCAAGGGCCAATGAAAATACATGAAAATACAAAATACAAAACAAACCCTAAAATGAATAAAGAGAAAGTGTTAAATAAAGCAATTTTAATCTAGTTTTGGTTAAAATAAAATATACAATACTTTTTTCAATACTTACCTTATATACAATACAATACTTAAAGTTTGTTAGAAGAAAAAAAAAATCTAACGAATCCACATTTATAATTTCACTCTATTTCTTGATTGTATTTTTAAGAATACAATACCGCAACAAAAAATTAAACAGTTAAACGTTGTGCGTACATTGCACAATAAATTTCGTTTTCATGCTATTCATTGTTCCATATTTAATGCCTGAAGCAATTTGGGTTAATAGACTATAAATTGTTCTTCCTTTGTAAGTGTTTGATTAAATTAGCTATTGTGTTATTATTTTCTTTAGTTATTCTACTCCATCATATACTGTCTGCCTGTCTGTTTGTATGTATGTATGTATGTCTGAATGTCTGTTTGTCTGTGTATGTATGTCTGTCTGTCTATACCTATCTATTTCCACTTTTTTTTAATAATCTACATAATAAAAGAAAAACAATTCCTTCCTTCCCTCTTACACTTTTTTCCTACTTTCTGCACCTTCAATTCAAGCCGCGGCCTTCACCTTTCCTTTCACATCCTCTATCTTACCTTTTCCTCCCTCCCTCCCTCCCTTCCTTCCTCCCTCTATTCCTCCATCCTTCCCTTCCTCCCTCTGTAATCTGCCTCACTCCCACAATGTAAAACCGCCCTCCCTCTCCCCTCCCCTTGCTCTCCCCTCCCTCTCCCTCCTTCCCTCTCTCTCTCGTGTTGTATTCAGGTCACGTCTACACCCTCCAACGTCACCTGATCCTTACAGGTGACCAGGTGAGAGCCTAACCCACCGCCACCTCTTCCTTATGTCGCTCCCCTCCCGTGTAAACTGCCCTTCCTTTCCCCCTCCCTCAGACCCCTCTCTCACGCCCTCACTTTGTCCTTCTTACTTTGTTTTTTCTCTCCCTTTCTCCTTTTTTTCTTCTTTCTCTTCTGAATAACTCCTTGAGACTAGGTGAGAGAGACATACATCGTTATAGTTTTGTTTTGTCATCTGAACGATCATTTACCAGAATTTTTACGTATTTCAACTTTTCCATATCATTTCCCCCAAAGCTAACGTCTGGAGCCACTGACCCAAGGCACTTAATTGGCCCAAAGGAAAATCTGGAGACATCGTTCGAGTGACAATTACATTTTTTTTCTCTCTCTCCTGGAACACATTATATGATCGGCTGACTCACGTCCCACCTGCGTCATCATCGTATATTCGTCGCCGTAAATATGTCCCAGCCCGGCCATTAGTCTCGTCAAAATTATACTTCCTCGGAAAATTGCTAAAATATCGAAGAGCTGACCAATAGAGCGAGTCGCCTAGCCTCTGTGGACACCTTGAGCAGATCAGTCAAGGGCGGCATCGATACCCGCCGGCCATTTGTCATTTCACAATCTGCCTGAAGGGATAGTAGCCCCGTCACCCTCTGAGCGAACGATGTCATTGCTTTCATTAAAGACAGAAACAGGAAATTAGGAGATACACGCCCACAGTTACCTCGCATAGAATAACACCCACCAAGACAGATAAATATCGAAACGGATGAACATGAAATTTGATATCGAGATGTTAGTTTTTTTACTATCATTGCCAGGGATAAGAAAATATGTAAAAACTTCCTGTGTATGAGAAGTAATGAACCGGCATTGTATCATAACAGCCTTTGCTTCCCAATGCGAGTTCTTCAAGTGCATCAGGCAGGAACCAACAAGCTATTTCTCAGTGTTTTGTATGCACGAGTTGCTGCCATATTTCTCGAAGGTATAAATTCACGACAGACTGTCGGCTTTCCCAAACGGAATCTCATCTCGTTTCCTCTCCCCCTTACCATAAACTAGTACGGTCCTTCCCACACGTCGCGGTAGAATTTTATGGAAGGAGTTCTTGAAAGGACCAAAGACAGCATCAAATTGAGCCAAACACTACCTTTTACTCCCTCAAACACCAGTAAAAGTCAGTTAATGCAGCCGCTTGAACGTGCTGCCGCGAGCTGACAAGAAGTATTCGGCAGTCACGTGGATGAAATAGTCACTCATTACTACCATTAAGTATATTTTTTTCACTTCTCTCACACACGTTTACCGAATACAAACAATACAACAGCTGACATCAATCATTCACTCCTCGATCCCAGCACACCACCAAAACACACCTTCAAGTCTCATTCACCAGCGCATTAACCACCACCAACGCTTCCCTCCCTCCTCGCTGCCGCTTGCCGGATCAGAATCTATGTAAAAGGATCAGATGCGACGTGGATCCACCGTCGAGTTTTATGGCATATAGAGATAATAAAAGTCTTGAATACCACAAAGGAGTTGACCCCAAGGAAACGTGATCAGAATCCAACGGCGTCTTGAAATTTGTCGTAAAACTCTCCTTTTTTTATAACAGTTGGCGGAAATTAGCAGAAATCGACATAATTTCTGTGGTTTTATTGACGGCGGAATTCACGCTTCGTAACGGGACTGTAGTGATTTACGGGGAACAATGGTGGTTGTTGTAGTAATAGCAGTAGTAGTAGTAGTAGTAGTAGTAAAGAAATAGCAGTTGTAATAATCTCTCTCTCTCTCTCCCTTTCTCTCTCTCCCTCTCTCTTTCTCCCTCTCTCCCTCTCTCCCTCTCTCCCTCTCTCCCTCTCTTCCTCTCTTCCTCTCTCATATTAAATTATTCCACATTTCTAAGCAAAGGAAACAGTGAAGTAGACATAATCTCGCTAAATAATCACAAAAATCACATCAAAATTTCAGAAAAACCCAAAATTAATGAAGTAAATCGAGTGAGTTTTCCTGCACATAATCACTGCACGTGCGGCGCGTTTAGGTTAATGACACGTACTTATCATTAATGCGTCGGTGGTGAGAGTGGAAAGCTGGCGTGATGGACCAAGGGAAACCACGAACCAGGAAAAAACGGTACAATGCGGAAACAAAAATGAAAATCCTCCTTGGGAACTGGATTTCAAACAGCAACAGAGGAAACAGTGATGAGAATGTAAGAGAGAAGAGAACAAGATAACACAATATAACAGGAGTGACAGGATGGCTAGGAGTAGGAGAGGGAAGGAAAGAAAAGTATCTAGAACAGCAGAGGAGGAAGCAGTGATGAGAAGGGAGGATAAAATAATATAACATAAGACCTGTTGTTACGAATACAAATGAATAAATAAACAAAAGAACAGGAAGACAAGAAGTAGAGGACGAACAAAAATGCAAATTTCTAATAAGATGTAAGAGGAGGAAAAATAAACTGAGCAGGAGGAGGTATAAAAAGAATTATGTGAAAAATGAGATAAAGAAATGTAAGCAGAGGAAAGAAAGCGAGAGTGGAAAACCTACGAAAGGAAACAAAAATAAGCCGTGTACATCAGAGGACAGACACGTGTGGTAGCAGTGGTAAAGGCCAAACCAGCGGCAGGAAGAGACTCTCCTTCAGTATTCTGGAAGGAGAGTGAGTAGATGGAATGAGCCCCAGATTGCCGCGCCAGACGTTCTTGTGTTACATCACATTTCACAGTGAAGGAGTTTGTGAGTAATCTCCCCGCCAGTTATACCGAGTGTTATTACTGCATCTTGTATACAAACAGGATCCCCATTACATAGGAAACCTTGTATTTTCTTGTCATTCCAAAAAAAAGTAATGGCTAACTTAAACTAACAAAAGTTTCCATTTCTTTAAGTTTGCTTCAAGGGTATTTAGTTTAATGTAAATTTACGCAGAGTCCACCACAAGACACACACACGGCATCCTGATGAACGGAGACGGAAAATTATCAATCAAACAAGGGCAGTGTGTCCTCGCTGGGCCCGCAATGGTGTGTGTACCTGCATAGCTGCCAGGTGCTACTCAACGACCCTCATCACCCACACCTGACCGCCAGCTGAAACTGAGCTTTATTACTCCCACTCAACCACCTGTAAGTGACATGCTTGTACCCACGAGGGCGTGCAGAGGCCATGCTCTTTCCTGCCCTCTGCCTCCTCCCTCCCCCCTCCGCACAAGCCCCCACAGGCCTCTCGAGATGTATCTGTTCATCTATCAAACAGTGTTCCTTCCCTGCCCCTGCCTTGCCCCTGTCTTGCCCCTCCTGTGTGGTCGGGGCAATTATAGAAGTTTGATTGCCATTATCCCGGCAGGGGGCGAGCAACCTGCAAGGGGTCGGTCTCTTCTGAGTCTCACATAAACCTTCACTCGCCCGCGGGAGGCCCACCAATCCCCGCCGTCCGATCGCGTCTTCCCCCTCGTTATCTACTCCTCTTTATTACATTAATATAATTGTTGAGTAAATGGAATAAAGAGTATTCATGTGAAGGAGGAGCTACGGTCGCCGCCTGCTTGTAATTTTGTCGTGCGAGGGTTGTAGGACAGCTTGCCTTCACCAACATGGATTCGCCACAGTGTGACTGCATACTAAAACCCTTTCGGTGCCATCCCTGCCTCTCAACCATCTATGAGCCTTCCATCAGCGGCGACAAGGCAAGAGTAAGAATGACTACCGCTGCCTCATCTCTACCTGAACATAAGAACACTTGAACACTGAGACCTAGCGTGAAGGCAACACCAAAGAGAATGTGTGAAAAAGAAAACCCGGAAGACACTACAGCTCGCTGGTTTACGAGGGCAAGTGAAAGAGTATGCTGACAGCCTGACACATGAGGCGGAGGAGGAAGGTGTAATGAGGGTCTGATACCACCTCATGAGTATAAATTGTCGAGAGAAAAAAATATTGGCCTTTTCCTCTTCGTAAGAATAAAATACTGAAACAGGAGACTTAGAAAAATAAACTGCACACATAAAGCTTGCACACTTACTGAATGTTAAATTTACATTCCGGTTCCCACACGCAGAACACGGTGAGAGGTCGTCCAGTCTAGTCCATCCACGCCGTTAATCCACACCACAACCTGAACAAAACTGTCAGGTGGTGGATATAAAAACATCTTCTTAGAATGAATAAACCATTTAAACAAACAATGACTCGTGACCAATATAAATAACACAATAATACCGCATTACACAACTTAACAGGAGCGTCTATGCCCAACGAGTGGCTAACAGTGAACCTCAAAAAACTAATAACAGGGAAAGTTGAGCCAAAATTACTGGTACAACAACCTGCAATGCCTTACACTGGAAGAAGATTAGTAGACGCTCGCTTTTACATTGCATGCTGATGTGGCAACGCATTCATTTCAACTTGACTAATCTTCACAAGCTAAATTTCTCCAGACAAATCCAGTGGTTAATAAATACCATTTGTAACATCAGCAGAGGAAACACAGCAACGTCAGCCACAGACACAGCAGCACTCAAGGTCAGGGAGGTACAGGAAGCGGTTCTATCAAGGTAATAATGTAATGCAGAACGGAGGGACAGTTACAGCACTCGCACCAACCTCATTAACAGCAGTACCAACCTCATTAACAGCAGTACCAACCTCATTAACAGCAGCACCAACCTCATTAACAGCAGCACCAACAGCGTCTACCCTTCGATGACCATAAAGATTGACGCTACCACTAATGACACCGGTAAATATAGTATAATTAGCACTGACGGGCGTAGCAGAAGGCAAATCGATACGAGGCAGCACGAGTAGACGCAGCATAGGAACGGCCAGCTAATCCACCAGCCATAAAAGTGACAATAGCACGAGAAACAGGAAGAGTCAAGCCCTGACCGCATCCAACGAAAAGAACTGGTCAGTCGCGATCATTTCCTTTCGTCGTCACGTGTTCTTGCTCAGCCAGTCAGTTCAATGTCCCGACACTAACATATGGAAACAACGGGAATCTTGAGCCGACTTTCTTTCTCTCTTCCATAGCAAAGCAAACCATTGAAGATCAGGAGACAACGCGGATACTTTTTTCTATTTCTCAACCACTCAAAAACACCTTAAAACCTCCAACTCTATAATATACCTTCATATCCTTAACAACTTACTATAATTTACTATAATTCCACACTTAACTCAAAATAAAACTTCAATTCCCACTCTACAGTTTACCTTCAATGCCTCCACAACTAACAATAACTTTCTCCACACTGGATAAACTCTGTCTCCACTTCCCTTCCTCGTTCCGCAATCCACCCACTCAATCCTTTACTGTAACTAGACTCCTTCCCCTTCAACACAACCGTCCTCGACATCTTTACTGCCAACCACACCACTTAAGAGGCCATCAGGTAGAATTAGTCCCATTCATCAAGACAATAAACATGAAGGGGTATCAAGCAGAGGTATGCAAGTGTGGCGATCAAGATGAAGCGACTTGACAATGTGGCTTCTCACTCACTAAGGCGATTCGATCCTTTCAAACCGTGCATTCAAGTCACCTTTAAACTTATTGAAATTCTGCTTTCGGACGTGGGGGAAAAAAGTGGTGACAAGGACGACTCTTCACGCTTCTCTAATGACCGATGCAATTTTACCATGACAAGACACTTAAATGGTTCAGTAATCTCCTCAGCAACGACAAAACATCACGCATGGTTCCTCGAGGTCGTTATGCAAAAAAATGACTAAACACTGAACTGAAATGTAATGAGGAAAGAAAATAGATGTACTCGACAGCTCATGTTATCAATGTTCATAATTCTTGATGTGATAAGATGCAACACACGCAAGAAAAGTTTCACAAATTGATGAAAGAAATATCGATAACAGGAAGCTGAATGCAATGTGAATAAAAGAAAGTACATTTAATATCGAACATTAGTTGGGAAAAAAAATTGACATGATTTTGACTAGTAAGGTTGACATTTTTGGCAAAAGAATATAATAAAGAATGACTGAAAGAACAATATCCAACAAAGAAGCTAAACATAGAAAGACTGAATAT
Source organism: Cancer borealis (assembly GCA_036785275.1). Classification (NCBI taxonomy): domain Eukaryota; kingdom Metazoa; phylum Arthropoda; class Malacostraca; order Decapoda; family Cancridae; genus Cancer; species Cancer borealis. Next base: position 69,938 of record JAXIVD010000044.1, on the reverse strand, counting down.
AGAATAGAATGAAAATCCCATTAATTAATAACCAAAAACACAATGAATCAAGAACTGAACACAGATGGGAAGGATGCATCAATAAAAAGAAAACCACATTAGAATCCAGCCATGACAACATACACGCAAAACTAACAAAAGACACAAAATGCACAGGAAACCAACGAAAAGAAAGCTGGAGATACGCTTGAGACCGGATAAAGAAAGGACAAAGAACACTAATTTACATCCATGGAATTGGTGTCTTGAGGGCGAGGGCAACGCACGCTACAAGTACATGCTATAAAGGTCCATTACGTCCCCCAAAAAAACCTGCCTACTTTTCTAATTTCCACTGATACACGCTGGCCAAGGCTGATCTCACTGGCATTGACTGCTAATGTTCTAACCCAAATTCCTTGACATGATAAAAAAGACGCATTAGATTTAGATAGTGACAACATTTCCAACGGCGCCACTTTCTCCCGCAAGTGTGTGGTGTGAGTGGCCGTGTGAAGATATAACTCTGCGAGGCCTCTCAGGACGCCAACATTCAAAGTGATCTGTATGTTATTCGTAGCTATTAAGCAATTATGTGGTAGTTTAATTCACGGCTAAGTTGACTCTAAGACGTGACTTTCCCAGGAGCAAACTCACAATAAAAAAAAATAGTACTGTTATGCAGGTGGTATTAGGGTTGTTTATGTAGCTAGAGAGGGAGGGGAGAAGTTACCCTTCCCCTCAGCCTTCCCGAAAAGAGGTGCAGCCCTTACAGCGCGAAGTAGGTTTCAACAAGCAATACAGACAATGTTTAGAAGAAAAAAAAAACAATACGGGAGTAAGCTTATAATATATTTTCTATACACTAAGATGTCTCATTGTAGGAAAAAAGATAGAGGAAGGGAACCCCAATCCTTTCGCTTCGTCCCTTTAATTGGTAATCCTGTACTGAGGTATAGTACTTGCATACTGTTTCGCCAAGACATGTAACAATGAACTATAATTACCACGTCATGTATCCACGCACGCAGCTGCACAAGTTCATGGTGCTTGCCACTGATTCCGCAATGATTTTAATTGACGAAAGCATCTGGAAGAATTTTGATAAAAATACTGACTAACCGCCTCACTTAGTTTTAATTACTTCATTATCTTATGCTCGTTCACTGAAATTCCTGGAAAAGTAAGAGTTTGTCATTATGAGCAAAGTGTTCCAACATCATACTGTAAAAACACCAAAGGCCATTGACTTGTTAATTATCACGGTGACCAAGGTGTGTACGCAGCGCAATATTCACACACCGCAACACGTTTTTATTCACAGTAAAAATGTTTGGTACAGTTTCTAGTTTTGCTGAGCAGCGACCGAAAGACCTTTAGAAGTCTCCACATAATAAACATCATCTAAGAACCCCACCTTTACAGGCACCATATAACAGACGCCCTAAACATCCAATCGCCCATTTTTTTTCACCCCTTAAGGGATGTCATTTGCTTACAAATTATACACTATTTTTTTGCACAAAGATCGACGTCTGAAAAAAGGTATCACCACAATGGTCTCGATAGTTTTATACAAGTCACAGTAAAATGTGGAAGAAATACAATCCAGATGAATGGACTTGGCTGACCTAGTTGTGTGTGGGACCGAGTGTGACCAACTTAGGGATCGAACTGGCACCAGCGAGAGGAAAAAATGTGTTGAGACAGATAGACAATGAGCCAAGATGGGATGGCACAAGGCCACGGAGGAGCCTGATCCGCTCCCTGGCACGCTGCAGTCAGTGGGAGGGGGACGTGTGCTGGTCTGGAAGCACTGCCTCAGTCCCCTCAAACCAGCCTCACACGCCCCGCCATTCCCTCGAGGGTGTCATCTGTATGAGGAGGAGGTGGTTCTCTTGGGAAATAACAAAGTCTGAGTCCCCTTACAGAGACGGGACTCACCACACACAAAGGGCATGGTGAAGGGGGAAGGGGAGTGGGGGTGCCCTGTACGTGCGTGTGTTGTACTTTTCTTTTCGCTGCTCCCACGCGATTCTCAACATTCGAGAGCTCCAGCATCGAAGAGTTAATTGTCGTCCGAGTGTTGGCCACGATGTGTCAGCAGCAGACCACAAGGCAAAGATAAAACGAGGGTACACGTGAGCACGTGAGGCAGAGGTACGAAGGAACGTGTTGCAGCGCCGCCGAGCGCGGGGAAGAGGGAGGGAGGGAGGGAGAGGAGGGAAAGATCCCACATTGTCTGTCTGGGGATGTATCGGGCCGCCGGATGTGTCCATTCAGTTGCCGAAAATATAACCAGACTAAAAAGTTTTGACTGAATGATTTGACGAACTGCATAAAGTTTGGTAAACAGGAAACCATAGCTCAGGAAACTAATGCAGGAGAATTTTCATTTTATATCTACTTAGCCATTGCTGAGAACCCTGTGGTGGTACAAGGATTGCTTTTTACCATCTAATGGATTACCATGTACCTCCTATTATCTTAAGTTTTATTGTGGCATTACAATGGTTTAATAATCATAACTCGATTTTTTAACATTTTTAAAAGTATAACAGGATTTCAAATCTTTTTGTGAGTTGAGAGTCAGAGGCCTCAGGGAAGCAAGTGACTGTTCACACCACAAGAAGGCTAAGATGTGGCAAGGGAGGGGACAGCGGGGCGGGGCGGAGCGAGACGGGGCCATCATCAACTCTGAGGGGAGAGTGGCAGCTGGAGCGAGGCGTGGGTGGGAGGCCTGCTAGTCAGCCACCACCAAATCATACACTGCAAGGAAAATGGAAAGCATTATACAGTGACAGTCAAACAAAACTACATCACATCGAGTGCATCTAAATGGAATACACTGGACACCTTACGCGAGTCGGCCACACAGCCGTCCTCAGCCCGTCCTGCCAAGATCCACAACTAATCATCCATCCACGCGGCAGTACAATTATCCGGTGATTAGTTCTATGGCGGCGATTTCTTTTCTTTTTTCTGTAAGTGTGAGATCGTGTTTGAAGGTTCGTTGACGTCACGCGAAGCTGGGGAAGGAGTCCACTTTTTTTTCTCTCTCGCTCGTTCGCGTCCCCGTCGCTGTCTCTTTTTGTACCGCCACGCCCTCCGCTCTCGCTCTCTCCTCATCAGTTGTGAGTGAGAAGATTTATAAGAACGGTAATCGTCGGCAGCCGCGTCATATTCGTAACACTGTATCTGATGTGCGGACGGCGGGAGCAGCCGGATGGTGAGGCCGAATCAATCACGTGAGAGCCGCTTGTCCAGCCTCAGCCAACACTGCCATAAATTATCGGGCGTGGCAGCGGCAGCCAGTACGCGAGGGCTCCTCCTCCTCCTCCTCCTCCTCCTCCTCCTCCTCCTCTTCCCTCCATTCTCTTACTCTCACCCTCCCTTTCCCTCTATTTTCCTACTTTATTACTCCCCTTTCCGTCGCCGTTGTCATTCTTCTCTTCCTCCTCCTCCTCGGACACACACACACACCCACACACCTACACCCACACACCTACACCACACACACACACACACACACACACACACACACACACACACACACACACACACACACACACACACACACACACACACCTTCACTTAATGCATCTGTCTCCTGGTGCGTCAAATTTCTAGTCTTCTGTGACATCTTTCTACCAAACACAAACTTACAAAAAAACACTTCCTTTGCCCTTTCTTAAGCCTGGACATCTGCTTCCCTTCACCTCGACATCCTTTCATGCACGTCCACCTCACACACTTGACCGAACGTGCTATGCCGAGGGAAAATGTGCTGTTATTAATCTGTACACTCTATGCTTTCAATCCTTAGCAGCAAGACGGCGAGGAAGAAATGAAAGTTGTTTGAAAATTAGACATGATACATTTGATTAACCACAAGACTTTTTATGAGATTATACGACCTTAAACTAGGAATTGTCATAGGCATTTATAGATCTAGAATTTAATAATGTATGTTTCGAGGTTTATAATACAGAATGATGATGATGATGATGATGATGATGATGATGATGATGATGATGATGATGATGATGATGATGATGATGATGAATACAGTACTGATTGGTTTGTATCACGTGTCATTGTTATCATGAAGTCTCTATCAGCGTACGATGAAGAAAAGTTATGAAGGAAGTAAACGAGAGAGAGAGAGAGAGAGAGAGAGAGAGAGAGAGAGAGAGAGAGAGAGAGAGAGAGAGAGAGAGAGAGAGAGAGAGAGAGAGAGTCTTTTAAAACAGACTCGCCTCACTCCCATCATTCCACATCCCGTTTGTTTACTCACTCCACCCAGTACATTCTCTCTCTCTCTCTCTCTCTCTCTCTCTCTCTCTCTCTCTCTCTCTCTCTCTCTCTCTCTCTCTTCTCTCTCTCTCTCTCTCTCTCTCTCTCTCTCTCTCTCTCTCTCTCCACATATTTTCTTCCCTTTTCACTCATTCCTTTCCATTCCTTTTATTCTATTTCCTATTCCCACTCCACCATCTTCCAATCCATACATTTTCTTCTCCACTTTCCTCCTTCCCCACTCCTCCCTCTCACATCTCCATTCCCACTCCACTCTCCCGGGCACTCCATGGTCTCTTCCACTCCAGCTTCCCTTCCACTCCTCTACAGAGCTTGTCGAGAAGGTTGAAATCAGAGTTACGTCTCGTCTTATCGCACTGAGGGAGGATCAAGGCGAGAGGGAGTGACGTTGAGTGAGGAGAAAGATAGGTAAAGGAGAAAGAAGTGAGAGGAAGGAGAGGAATGATGAAAGGCAGAACTCGGGACTAAGATGAACAGAGAGATCCTGGACCTTCACAAACGATGATGCAGATGGCGAGGCAACTGGAAGACGAGGAGGAAGAGAAGGAGGAGGAAGAAGAGGAAGAGAGAAGCAAGCACAGTTGGGGGTGAGTTTAGTACCTGGAAGGGGGAGATCAAGAAGAAGGAAGAGGGAGAAGCAAG
>JAXIVD010000044.1:0-60000 GCA_036785275.1 Cancer borealis | reverse complement strand
TATAATCGTGGTGAAGAGAGAGAGAGAGAGAGAGAGAGAGAGAGAGAGAGAGAGAGAGAGAGAGAGAGAGAGAGAGAGAGAGAGAGAGAGAGAGAGAGAGAGAGAGAGAGAGAGAGAGAGAAAAAAAAGAAAAAAAAACTGTACGACGTGTAGACTGTTGCGAATGTGGATTTATTGTTGAAATACAAATGATAAATATGAACAAGCGGCTTAAGTATGACTGGTAAATGTGAATATATTGAAGAAACATTTCACGGACACACTCATTGAAGGGGAAAAAAAAAATAGTGAAAATCATCTTGACCAACACAAGTCTAAAAATTTCTCAGACTGGAGACGAAATAAAATACGAAATAATGTGGTGACGGACACTTTCTAGTCTTTCGGCAACACGAGACACCACCACGATATTCACTCAGTTGAAAGTGTACCTTAAATTATCTTCAAAACACACCATTTACAAAACAGTACAATATTATAATAGTTAGTGATGAACAGGTGTAACATTCTCTCTCTCTCTCTCTCTCTCTCTCTCTCTCTCTCTCTCTCTCTCTCTCTCTCTCTCTCTCTCTCTCTCTCTCTCTCTCTCTCTCTCTCTCTCTCTCTCTCTCTCTCTCTCTCTCTCAAGACACGTAAATACCTTAAATATTACATCATAAAGCCTGCATAGCCTATTATACCTTTCAGATATCACAGCAAGTAAATGGAAGACTGAATGCTATTTATTGATGACTCATAACATCACGTGATTTATAAATGCACTTTTTAAGCCCATCCAAACGCACAATAAACATATAATTCATTCATCATTAAATACTAAATATGGCAAAGTAAACACTTCAATGCCCACTATATAATATAAAATAATACAAGTAAATAACTTATCACGTTTTGGCTATTGGGCCGTTCTTGTTCGTTGTTGCGGATGATGTAGGAAAAATGTTATTTTTCTTCATAACATTCATGTGTTTAGTCCGCTTCTCTTACGTCATTTCAAGACTTTTCTGTTACCTTCCAACTCTATTGTAGTGCTTGTAAGTGGACTATATTTCACATTAGTCACCAGTTTTTGCAGTCGTATGATTTAGACCGAGATGCACGACTTGAAATTGCCGCCATATAAAGCTAAATGGCAACTGTAGTACGAATAGTTGCCAGAAATCAATTGAAATAATAGTTTTGTATTATCATTCAATAATATATAAATATATCTAGCGCATTACATATATTTGAAGTGATAACGTATTCCAAAAAATTGCCTTATTTCACTGAGCACAGATCTTTATTTGCATCTACCCCATTGGAAATAAGTTTGTATAATGCTTTGTGTTATCCTCGGTTTTATATGTACAATTTTGTATATTTACCAAATAAAGTCAATCAATCAATCAATCAATCAATCGTAACAAATCTATTCTTTTAGTACCCTTCATCTTTTAGTATGGAAGTGAATGCCAGGACGTATAGATGGGCAGAATGTGGTGGGTGGATGGTGGTGGTGTTGGTTTAATGGTGTGGCACACGGACCAATGATTGATGCTGTGAAGGAATTTTTGGAGAGAATGTGGCATGTTAGATTTAGGAAGTAATTTTGCCGAATGATAAGGTTTTTATTGTATGTTTTCTTTCACAGGTGGTGCCGGGTTAAAGGTCTTTTGAGAAAACTTGGACCACCTGTGATCAAGATTAAGATCAAGAGCCTTCTAACACCTCAGTTAGCTCAGTATCACGCGTGGCGCCATGGTGACCGTATCGGTACATGTTTTTCTGTGATTTCCGTGTTAATTCTCATTCATCAAAAATTCCAGATTGAGATTCAACAAAGATCGTGGCAACAATCATCGTGTATCATGTGTAAACTTGATAGGACAGTCTGAACCACGCAGGGAGACCTTTAAATACGCGTAGCCTAACCTCCCCAAGATGGCGCCATTTAAAGTCACCGATGAGTCACGGTACGGGAGGCAGAAGGTAAGATTAATATAATTTTGTTTAGTTATAGTTATGTATCGATTAATTGCATGCAAACAACCAGTGGATTTTCTTGCTCATGTGTTTTAAGTCAGATTTGATTTAGTTTCCCTTCAGAATCAGAACAAGTTTTCTTTCATAGGTTTTAAGTTTTGGTGACTTAGGCGTCTTGTAAAAACGTTTACCTGTACATAATCTGTAACTATATTTCATCATACAAGAAATATAACATCATGTACTACATACATGTCCTTTGTCCTTTGTACTCAACTGAAAACTAATCCAGATCATGTTATAAATGAAAATATAAAACATTTATTAGTGCGAGAATATTGGAACACCCCGTCGGCCCGCCATCATATCATCATCATTCTCTTCCACAATGCCTTACAATAACCCTGGTACACTTACAGTACCTTCAGGGACGTACTACCTTACTGCACTTAGAATAACTTAGATATTTTCCTTTTTTATCAGTTGTTTTTTTACAATATTCTCGTTCCGGCATGAGTTGCAGACAGCGCACAAGGATTAACTAGACCGTCACTTAAACAGAAAATCATGCTGGCGTTTATCCGTTCCCCTGGGGCCGAGGTGCTTGAGGGAGGATTCCTGGGAGGTGGGAGGCGTGTTTTTACCTCCACTTTAGAGTCCCGATAACAAAAGCTAATTGATGCGAGCTCCCCCCCCCTAAGGCCACAATCCAATTACCTGGAAGAGTGACAGGTATGAATGTCGTCTGATATGAATGGCGGAGTGACTATGAAGGCATCGTAAAAACACCTAAGGATTCAGTATTATCCTGTAAGACGCTGAAGGATGCGAACTGTTGACTTGGACTTTCCTTCGTGGCGGTGGGGAGTGAGGTTGAACAGGTTTGTGTGTATGTATGTTCAACTTCCCTTCTGAGTGAGTGAGGGAGACGGTAACACATGGTTTTCTTTTCTTTCTATGCAGCAGCTTGGGGCGAGACGTGACAGCCCGACAAGACTTGCTGACGTGATGTATGTAGAAGAGAGAGAAATGTGACTAGTAAACATGTAAAAACTAAATTCCCTTGCACATAACATTTTCTCATTTCTCTCTTCTTATTCTTTCTCTTAATGCAAGTATTTCTCCGCGATACGCTAGTAATAATTTCCTCCGCTTCATGATGAGGGTTTCTTCATCTCTTGCAATTCCTCTTTATCTAATCCATCCTCTCCTCTCCCTTCTCTTCCTCCTCATTATTTCTTAAACTCATATTCTCTACTTGCGTTTTTATTTTCATTCTTTCTTTTCTGGCTGCAACGTACAGCTTAAGTCTTATCTTCCCTTGCTTTATTTCATCACTCACTGGCTCTTTCTCCTAACCCTCCTCCTCCTCCTCCTCCTCCTCCTCCTCCTCCTCCTCCTCCTCCTCCTCCTCCTCCTCCTCCTCCTCCTCCTATCGTTCGTCATGCCGTATCCAGCGCCGCGTTGCCTCGTCTCCTCCCCCGCAGAGAGCCAGTTACACGTCAACGTATTTTATCGAGTGGTGCTGCAAATATATTTCAGTATTAACGCAGTCACAGGCCATTAAGTTCTCTTGATTTAAGGGAGTGTGTTGTCGGGTGTATTATGCTATATTTTATTCTTCTCAGGCGACACTCAAGATCCCTCGCTGCCTTGTTAACCATTTTTCAAGTCTGTGAGGTCGCCGAGGTTTTTCATTTGCCATTCCCCACCAACAGTTTAGGTTTAGGCTTCCTACACTTCAGTTCCGACTCGAGGGTGACACTACCGAGGCTCACCTGGATGTTTAGGTTCACTGGTAACACAGGTAACTAACAGGTGCTCGGGCCTCGCTTCCGCCGGTGTCTTTAGCTCTGTCATGTTTGTTTGTTTGTTTTTTGTTATCGTAATCGTGCGTATATTCGGTTTTGAATATTCATTACTGGTTTGTTAAAGAAGAATTATCGACTTTTTTTTTCGAAGTGAACTCTTATGTAAAATTAACTTAATGTTGATTATGATTTTGAGTTAATAACGTAGCATCGATGTTAATTTCCATTGCAATATTATCCATTTATTTTTTTCTTAATACTGATTGAGTTCTATTGATGTTCCTTGTCTGTCCAACTCCTTCATCTTTATCTCGCTTCTCATATACTCTTCTCCCCTCAGGCTGCTCCCCCCCCACCCCCAAACCCTGACCCTCGATGCCCTTACCTGTGTGTGTGTGTGTGTGTCTGTGTGTGTGTGTGTGTGTGTGTGTGTGTGTGTGTGTGTGTGTGTGTGTGTGTGTGTGTGTGTGAGTGTGTGTGTGTGTGTGTTCATTCCTCCGTCCTTCTATTATGATATAGAGGGTTGCCACATCAGATAGGGAGGAGGGGAATGCTGGACAAGTGAGCCGCAGAGCATATTAAGTCAATACGAAATGAAACGATAAGACTGATAACGCAATTTGCATGTGGAATATCGCTGCCCCAAAGATGATAGAGTCTTCGGCACTAACTGATAATGGGCTGCTGACTGAACTGACCAAGTCCACTGGCAAGAATGTTAACTGTTTCGAGGTCAATACTACACTAACATTCAAACTTAACATTCTTAACCCTAACCAAACTTTAAACTTGACTGCTTTCCCGCGCTCCTTGGACACTACATTCCCTCCGCTCGTAGATCATATTCTTCAACCATTTATCTTATTATTTCTCTCCCTATCGTTTTATTTCTTCTTGGGATGCCTCTTTCTCACCTTCACTCACCAGGCTTCCACTCGACCGCCTCACCCCCGCCCGTCCTCCCGCCTCACGCCTTGTTAGCGACGGTAATGCAAGAAATTCGCAGTGCAAACGAAAAGATTCATAAATTGGCTGGGAGGCGGAGCAGCGTGCGGGAGCCGAGAGTTTATGGCTAGGAGTGAGTTCCAGAAGCCTCTTGTCTACATGGTTGGTATTGCCGTGTTACTCGCTGCTGCTGCTCCTCCTCCTCCTCCTCCTCCTCCTCCTCCTCCTCCTCCTCCTCCTCCTCCTCCTCCTCCTCCTCCTCCTCCTCCTCCTCCTCCTCCTCCTCTTTCTCTTCCTCTATATTATCCCTTCCTTTTTTATATTCTTCCTTTCTCGTTTTCTTTCTGTCTGTTTTATTCATTTTATATCCTACTTATCTGCCTCTGTTAGTTATTATCTCTTTGCCACTTCCTCTATTTCTTCCTTCTTTTTCATCTTTTTCGTTTTGTACCTGTCTTTTTTTGTCTTCCTTTCCTTTTCTTCTCGTTCTCTGTCCTTGGTTACTTAATTATCATTCCTTCCCTTCACTTACTCCCTTCTCTTTTATTCTGCTTCCATCATACATTACATTTACTTTGGCGTGTATTAACCTTCACTAATTCTTTTCTTACAATTCATTCCTGATTAATCTAACATCTAATCCTACTTTCTCCTCTCATGTTTCACTTCCTCCCAAACACAAATTTATCTACTACATTTTTTTCTTTCCTCTAAATCTCATAAATTTCTCTGTTCCTTTACTGAGACTACATTTGTTTTTTTAAGTAATTTTTCTTTCTCCTCATCTTTCGGCGCATCTTCATTAATCATTTTCGTATATTTATCCCATCTCACCCACCCTCATCCAGGCATCCCCATCATCCCCATCACAGGCCGCCTCGCCCGCCCCACCTGTCCGCCCCTCCCCACCTCCGTTCATTTGGCTATCACCTTCTAGTATCACATGAGAGATAGTCAACAATCCGTCACCCGCAGACAGACTATTTCCATGATATATATCCTTCTATCACCCCTCACCTCCTCCTCCTCCTTCTTCCCCTGTTGTTGCTCCTCTTCCTCCTCCTCCTCCTCCTCCTCCTCCTCCTCCTCTTCCTCCTCACTCTACGATATTTCCCATCCTTCCTACCTTCCTTCCTCCTTTGTTTATGTCGTTATTGCCGCCTCTCGTAGAACATGAGATAAAAGAGGTGTCAGATCACGCCTCGCTGCCATCAACCCTCCCACGTCTCCCAGCTCGTCCCTCACGCCCGCCTCAACACCCCCCTACGCCTCTCTCCCCCCCTCCCTCAGCATCCAGGGAAGGCAGACGGTCATGCACATCTACTGCCGTCCACTCCCACCGAAGGACGTGAGTTAGTTGAGGTGAAAAATGGAGAAGTTAAGTCACGCTGGATCCTCATTTGTCATAAAGGTTAAGGTATAAATGCCGGAAAGATGTTACGCCATGTTGACGCTGATGATTTAGTGCAATTAGATGCCTCGAATGCCTCTTAGGATTGTCTACAGCCGCTACATACAGTAAGTCACAGTCCCTCCGTCTCTAGAGTGCTGCCAATCCTACGGTAGAACTCACACAAATGCCACACTATATTGCCACTCTAGGAATAAGTGAGGAAAAGACACAAGGACTTTATCACTGACGTCTGATATGCTATATTTTTAAGTTTTTGAATTTATTGCAGACGAGGAAATAAAAGTGTCGGATGATTTAGATAAACGATCGACTCAACTTGCAGGAATGTTGGTAAAATTTATGATTTACATTACAAAATCTTTACTTTTTATAACACAATCCCTTAAAAAGCAAACAAGATATTCGGAAATACCTTCACAGAGTTACATTCTTAGCCAGAAAGAGCAGCTTAAGTGGACTGAGACGGTTGTTAAGGGTAGCGCCTTGACCACAAGTTTTGAAATAGTTGAGTTACATCTTGACAAGCCACAGCCATGAGTGAGCCATACAAGGACCTTCAACTTCACCGCCAACCTGCTCTCCCACCCACGGCAGCCCAGGTGTTAATTGACATTCTCAGGTGTGGCTGGACACTTATTTGAGTTACACTCCAAACCCCGTGGCCACCGCTAAGAATATCAATGAATTAGTGCACCAAAGTGTATTAGGCGTCGTTACAAACTAGTACGACACAATATTAACATCGGAGACACACTAAGGAGCGATCTTTTATAAGGCAAGCGGGGAGCATGTCCTCGTTACCTGAACACGACACTAAGGAGGGCAAGACGGGTGTCGGTGCTAACTATCACCAACGACCTGTTACTTAGGGGTATCCGAGAGCCCTTGAGAGCGAGAGAGCGAGAACGCGAGAGCGCGAGAGAGCGAGAGAGCGAGAGCGCGAAAGAGAGCGAGAGCGCGAAAGAGAGCGAGAGCGCGAAAGAGAGCGAGAGCGCGAAAGAGAGAGAGAGAATCAGAATCAGAATCAGATATTTATTCCATTGTACAATGGTTATTCTTGCGCTTCAATTTACAAATTATTACATTCACTTTGAGTAGAGTCAACTCCACTCTAATATAACTTATACATTAGATTCACACCATATCCTACAACAGGTGCACGTTATTACTGTGATTAAAATTATAAGTAAAACAATAGATAAAAGAGTGTAAAACTATAAATGAGACAATAGGTAAAAGACCGTTAAAATTATAACCAAGTCAATTGATAATAGACTAAAAATTCTGACTCTCACACTATAAAATACAGAATTCCATGTAAGAAAAGCGTGTTACTGATTTATACACCGAATTGTTTGTTGAAAAGATAAGTGAACAGCAGGTTTTTGTACGTTCGTATGGACGGTGCATTCCTTATATATATATATATATATATATATATATATATATATATATATATATATATATATATATATATATATATATATATATATATATAGAGAGAGAGAGAGAGAGAGAGAGAGAGAGAGAGAGAGAGACATACATATATGAAAGTAAGCTATATTCCTGTACTCTGAGGGTCGCAGACGAGACATGAAGGTCAGATGAAATATCATAATAATAATAATAATAATAATAATAATAATAATAATAATAATAATAACAATAACAATAACAATAATAATAATAATAAGCTCCAAGCAGACTTTACTCTATCCCTTCTGGGCGGTGTCTTTCTAAAGGAGAGAATACACGTGCAGTTCGGTCCCTCGTGCGTGAAATTTGAACAGAAAATACATATAAAGAAGCAGCAGATGTGTTCTAAGAGTCAGTGTTCGCAGGAGTGGTTGATGGAGTGGCTTGTGATAAGATCTTTCCTATACACTTGGGTGCTTCGAATACCACTCAAAAACTGTGAACAATTGTAAATGATGATACTAAAACAAAATTTTATGTGTTGTATTGCAAGATTTTTGGACCATTTGGCTTAAAAACAGACAGAAGGAAGTGTTTTACAAGTTTGCCGAGATAGGATTGAGCGCAGTGCAAGATAGAAGTGGAGATACAACAGATAACATTGTGATTTATCCATTATATCATGAACCTTTCAATAAGATAATAATGGTCTTTCCCTTAAAATACACCCTTCGTTGATGTATCGCATATTGAACTAGTATTTCCCAGTAATTTCTGATAAGAGTATCATCAAAACAAATAAGACATAACCACGATTTACGAGTTAGAAAGGAATGCCTTAAACTTTCCAGTCAATGAAGATAAACCTACATACCTTCCGTAAACTGTTAGTAATAAGAGGTTGAAAACGCTATTGTTAACCCATTAAATAACACGTTTACAGTAAGGCAGCACGAACACACACTATACAACAGCGTTTCTCCTCGCCTTTATAAACGACAATGCAGAGGTGAAAAGAGTCAGGAAAGAGAGCACGACCTTTGTTCCCTTCAGCCGCGTCGACGCTTGGCAGGTGGTGATGACAGAGCCACCTGGCGGGGGCAAACCGGCTCACCTATACATCACTCTTGACGGCACATAACTTTTCCTGGTGTGGGATCCCAGATTTTCGGCCCCAAATCACTGACTCGCGGGCAATTTCGACCTTGAATTACGCCGCCGCAGCCTGGGTGTAAAGGAAGCCCCAGATCCAAGACTATTGTTCTATCACAGCTGAAGTTTCATAAAAAATACACAACGACGTAGTTTTGCCGCCATTCATCCTGCATCAACCTTACTTTACAGGTTAATGTGGTGAAATCAGTGTAACATCGACGCAGGGGTCTTTGTCTAGACTGTTTTCTTCTCTCTCCCTCTCCTCTCTCTCTCTCTCTCCCTCCCCCCCTCTCCCCCTCTCTCTCGCGCTCTCTCTCTCTCTCTCTCTCTCTCTCTCTCTCTCTCTCTCTCTCTCTCTCTCTCTCTCTCTCTCTCTCTCTCTCTCTCTCTCTCTCTCTCTCTCTCTCTCTCTCTCTCTCTCTCTCTCTCTCTCTCTCTCTCTCTCTCTCTCTCTCTCTCTCTCTCTCTCTCTCTCTCTCTCTCTCTCTCTCTCTCTCTCGCTATATTGGTAATACTGGATGAGTCGTATTCTAACTATGAACAACGTAAAGGATCTTGGTATTTCAAGGTCACCAAGTAACAAACCAATAACTTGATGTCATTGGATGTGACTCCGTGTAGCCAGTGATGCAAAGATCGCACATTGCCCGCTAGTATCCATGTATGTATGTATATATTTATTATAAAGAATGTGAACGAAAAATATATATAGAATGACCTCAAGCACAGAAGCAGGTGCAGGAATGACAAATAAAAGAAATGTTGCATTCCATCATAAAGCTAAAAACTAAAATTAAAAGATGAAAAAAAATAATAAAACCAGTACATATCAGTGCAGGAAAAACAGAAGACTGGTAGTTGACGCTATGCAGTACAAACCGGCGTCTAGGCAAGCTGTCTGACAACTCAACTCACCCTCAGGAGACGAGCAAACCCTCTGACAGCCCCGACGCGTTATCACAAGCTGCCCCTCCCTCGCCCCGCCCCGCGCCGCGCTGCGCCCCGCGCCGCGCTGCCTGTGTCAGTTGAACCCCGCCGCCGGCACCCACCACGCACCCCTCCATTCAAGACTCCTTCACGCCACATTATGATGGTATATACACGGAGTGACTTATTATGTATATTCTAGCAATACATCTACACCATATTTGTCTTTGTTTATCAATGATCTTACCCACAAATAAATAAATAAAATTGTAATTGCATTCACATCTCAATGAGCAACACACGGAAAGGCGGATCTCAATAATCATGTAAAAAACTGAATAAATTATTTTACTTTTTGTTTTATTTAGTTTCATTATTTTTCTTTCTTTATGAGTAAGAAATCTTGTATCAAATTACTTGAGTAAGACGTCCCTTATCAGTCTCGTTACCGTCTTTAGTTATTAAAAGATCCGCATTTCTGACTTCATTAGTGAATTCTTGCATTAACAACGTTGGAATTACTTTCTTTGGTCAAACAGCTAATGATGAGCTAAATACTTCCCTTCACACTGAAATACCTTTATACTGTGTCTTGAAAATCCCCAGTTCACCGCCCTTCAGTCCTTCACTCCCTAGTCTCTCTATTTCTTTCTTTCTCTGTCTGTCTGTCTCACTATTTTATTCTTTCCATTTTCTTTTTCCCTCTCAATTTTCACTACACACCCAGGCGTCTATCGTTCTTCAACTACCCAAAACAGCAATACATAAAATTTCCTGGAAGTCAGCCACGTCGGATTATAATTATTGGTGGTCGTGGTTCCTCTATCGCTGAACTGTCCCGAAATAATCATATCAAAGCAAACTAAGAAGAAAGTTACATATCAAAACCAGGTAATAAATTTTCTACAGGAAACGAAACGAGGGTGAAGTAATTTACACGTTAACAATTAAGCTATAGTTAGGTTGACAAATATGTATTGAAAGTATGGTCTTGTATACTTAAGGTTCATACCACCGACCGATGACTTCATTTAAGGCGAGTTGGGTGATGTGTATGTGGTGATGAGAGGGTGAGGAGAGAGGGAAGAACACGTGGAAGCGTTGTTTAAGTGGGGGATGTGATGGAAGGTGGAAGGGGAGAAGGAACAGGTTGCTATGTTGCCAATTGTGGAGGAAGACGAGGAGGAGGAGGAGGAGGCGATGGGAACGGGAGCTGGAGATGGTAACGTAGGTACTGGTGGTGGAGGGAAAGGAAAGGGGAAGAGGAAATGGTAACTTTGTTGGGGAAAGGAGGTGGTAGTTGAGGTGAAGTGGTGGTGGTGTTGGTGGTGGTGATGGTGGAGAGGAAGTGGTGGTTATGCGGAAAGCAGTATTCTTATTTTTTGTCAAGGAAGGATGGCGATGATGTGGAATTTATGTTGGTGGTGGCGGTGGTGGTGGTGTGGCGTGGTGGTGGTGGTGGTGGTAGTACTGGGGTCAGAATTGTCTCTATGCATGTGAAGAAGCTATCGATACTCATTCCTTCCTGTCCAATAATACTAATTTTACATTCATAATACACGTGGGGTGACGTAGCTTTGTCGGGTTCGTTGGAAGATATATTAAGGGAATTTTGCTGACTGTACCGCATTGCATGATAATGAATATAATATCTACCCATACACTTTTAGAAATGCTTGCCTTGATAAAGAAGGATGATCCGAGGAGCGCTGATTACCCACACGGAAGGGATACCAGCGCCAGGCTTTAGAAACTAGCCTTGTTCGATGTGTTGTGTTGCCCGAGGCAGTCCCGCTGCTGTGAGATCAGACGGGCGGCTAACCTCATGTGCCGGTCAGTCTCGCTTGGCAATCATTTGACTGAATCAATGAACACGAGCTGAACTATCTCTGAGTTGGGAGTCACACCGAGCTGTCCAATCTTTCATATATACGTTACTTTGATGTAAAAGTCGTCTTTGAATGGCGTTTCTTCATTATGATCATGACATTAGCTTATCATTTTAAAACGTCATCCATATAATTTAAATAGAAATGATAAATTAAGGAAATTATCAGTAAGAAAACGAGACAACTTACTGCTTCGAAACTGTGAACTAAGACAGTGGTTCCGATCACCTCGTCCTCACGTAAGCAGCAGCAACATTAACACAGTCGAGAATATGAGAACCTCTTTATCATGGAGTGCAAAGTCCTTACGTTAGATCATCACTGGACAGAAGGCAGCAAACAATTATCAGATGAATGCCTTTCAAGCCACCAATACCCCCACCCGGATCCTGAGTACGTGGCAACACTGTATCCTCCCGTTACTAGGCCTGGCGTGGCGTGATGCTGCTTCATCGAACTGAACTTACAGGGAAACATGTATCCTAGTGTTCTATTCTAAATTCGATTCGCTTCATGTAACTTCACAATACTAAACAGAATAAAAGTTAACATTAATGAGTAACAAGCTCGTATATAGTTTTTTTTTAATATTATTTTTTAACATATAACAATAGTCTCCAACACTACAACACATTTTAACTTACTTTACACCACAAAACACTAGTACTGTACCTGCATGCACACCACCTGTAGTCTTCAGCAAAATACTTACTCACCTGCATGTATCATAGAGAGAACAGCAACGGCCACAAGCATTCCGCCAGACCTCCCGCTGCCATACTTGCATCGCCTTCGTAGACTCGCCTTCCGCCAGTCGTGCAACACGTTGTTATACTTTGAAATATTTCTCTACTTAGGAATTTTTCACGTTCATAATTCACAAAAATCATAACTATTACAAATATTACCCGGTGCATTCGCTATGAGGAGGTTCACCAAAGGAACACAATTAAAGTTCCGCACATATAGACTAGTTGTCAGGTTATCATAGTTGCAGCAATGGATGAAGGGAAACTATGCTGTAAATACCTTCAATACAACATTCACAAAAGGGAAAGGCCACCAGATCGAGTTTTCCTTGACATTCATTACAAAATTCATGAAGAAGCGGATGTTAACGCGGAATTTTTGTACTCAATTATAATGATATTTTGTTTGTTTATGTGTAGTCTTCCTGTTCTTAGGTAGGAAATAAGCATTCACGTTAGCTTCGTTAATTAATTACAATATACAAAAGAAAAACATGTTTATGAGGTTTCTCACCCCACAACTTCCTTCTTGTAACATTTCTTCAACTTCAGGAAACTAAGTTAATTCTATAAGATATAATCATTAATGACTTTTCTAATTCTTTTTTTGTCACAACATGCTATTCTTGCATTTTCATACTGTATGCAAGGATATTTCCAATGAAAGAAGTAATGGTAAGTAAAACACACATTGCTCATCTGCATTTTATTAATTTAAATACGGGAGAAAGAACCTGGTGTTAAGTGTTGAAAATATAAATACAAATAAAACACAGGTAAACATAATTAGGCTTAATGACACACTCAAATAAAATATCTAAGCTAACAAGCCTTAAGGGAGCAGCGCTGAATCAAGCTTTCATTTATTATCCTGACCGACACGAGGCGCCGATCGGGCCGCGTCCCACTCAGGCAGCGGCGGCCTGAGATGGCACGAGCCGCGACCCGCTGCCTTCTGTCGGAGATTATTGTCGCCAGGTATTTGGCGTGGGATCACACCTGTCGTTACTACACACCTACAAGACAGCAACACTAAGGCACTTATAAAAGAACATATTGTGGCTTTTTTTGTACTGTAAACCGTAGAGGAGATTTCATGGGTTACCTGGGACATTACCGGCTTGGTGGGGCAGCGGAGGGAGAAGCGATTATTGAAGGGACTAAGCAATGACTGTTTCAGAGACAAGTGACAATGGTATACTTAACTTGATCTGAGGGACATATTTAGAGCTTCTGAATGGCCCTCTTCTGGGTCCCGACACCAGCGGTATAGGAACCACTGATGCCGGTATGGAATATTAAGAATTTGGATGCCGACGAGAATGAAGGCAAGTTTTGAAAGACAAGAAGAGGAAGAAGGCCATCTGAAGCTGTGTGGGGAGACGAGACAACCGGGTAATGAGCCGAGGTCCCCCAGAACATCCCCCCCTGGCCAATATTACAACCGTGACGACAGATCGGCCCGTCACACCCTCGCTGGGTGTCACAAGCCTGCAAGAGTGGTAGCAGCGACAGTAGCAAGGAGCGGGAGTCGCCTGACTCAATTCCGTCACCAGGGCGAAAGTTCGCCAACGTGAACTTAGCTTTGCGACACACACAGGAAAAAAATAAATTTTAAAAATATAAAAAAAAGCATTTGAAGGATCCGTGACACAAGTGCGTAACCAAAATGCACATACGATAATCTTAGGGTAATAAGACAAAACTACTACTAACTCAGCATCGGCAATCATAAAATGCATGAAAGTACTGATAAACTTTAGCTCGTACACCCGGTGACCTTGACGCTCCGGACCTGACGGGCCGAGGAGCGCTGCATACCCGCAAGGAAAAGTTGCCAGCGTCAAGCTTTGGAAACTCGGCCTTGCTCGCTGTGTTGTTCGAAACACTGTCCCGCTGGTGTCAAGACAGACTCCCGGGCTCCCGAGGCATATAAATGAGCACATTCTACATTTAGGAACAATGACTGTGGTATTAAATTTGTTGATATCGGTGGCAACAGTTTCTTTCTCCAGTGTCTTAATCTACAAAGGTACAACCCACCCCGACGTCCGACCTTTAGTGAACTAAAAACAATCGCCCAGTAGTTACTCCCCAGAGTAATTCTTACAAAATTTCATATAAAATAAATTATAAATTCTGATTTTGCACATTAAAAAATCACAATACCCTACACAATCATTCATTTCAAGACTAATTAAGAAGCCTTTGGCATGCTCGCTACATACTAATCTGTTGATCAAATAGAACAGAAAGTTCATCTTTATTAGCACCATAAGAAAATAAAAATCACCCATTCTGATCAAAAAAGGATATGTTTGAATAGATTGAAAATGCAGTGTGAATAATAAGTTTTTTGAATACCCTCTGCGCGCACACCCGAGGCTGCCATGTTGAGGCGTCCCGTCAATCACCTCAGCATGAGAGGATCCGACAACCACCCAACACGCCGCCTGTAAAACTACTTTCCGGCAGAGTAACAGGAAGAATGGCAAGTGCTCCTTTGCGCAACTCTTTATTTTCGACTTATTTTAGGCTTGATTGTGCATAAGACGCACATGAGTCTTAAGAATGGTGTATTATTATCAGTGATCCTGCCTTTTTCCTGCTGCTCTGGCTAGGCAGTGACCTTAAGGCTACGAAGTACTGCAGCGAGGCAAGACTCCTTCATGTTAACTACTGGCGTGACTTATTGCTTGGTGTTAGTCTCATTTGTTAGAGCACACGCCTCTCTCCTGTCCACGAGGAATCCCGCCTCACCCTCGTTACCAGAGCCGGAGCTGATAGTCAAGCTACTCTAGGGTGTTACATGCCTTACATTAGCTGGATTAGTGGCCGCGAGGCGCACCAGCGACCGTGCCGACACTGGGTCTCATGCGCGGCGTCAGTGGCAATTGCAAAAGATCGCCATCACGGTCAGTGTCCTTATGATAGCCACCAAGCTCACTACATCCCGATAGCGCCATTTTATTGATGGCAGCCTCCCGAAGGAGGGCCAAGACACTAACTGGCGGGACGTTAGTTACTCGTAGGCTCGTGGCACGGCCGATGTCATTGCAAAGTCAGGTGACGATGCCCAGGGAGATGAAGAAATAAGTTTTTTTACGCTTTTGCCAAGACAAATTCGCCGAAGCTGTGGCATGGGCAGTGTGACTTGTGGTACAGCTTGACGACCAAATGGTTGGTTTCGCTCATCACCACAAACGTCAGCCCGATGCTCGTAACCCCAGGGAAATGAAAGCTTTTGCGGCTGCAACGCATAACTCGTAACTCGTAAGCTGTGATGCAACTCCCGCGTGAAGCTTGATCCCGGGGCCAGCCTGCGGCGGTGTTAACTTGGACAGTGAGGCAGCAACCACGTGTGGTCACTTTGCGAGAAGCCGTCTGGCTCAAGCAGTAACTCACTTGCGAAAAAAAACTATATTGTCAGATTAGGGTTCGGCAGTGCGAGCCGCCAGTCGTGATGCTCCGAACACGAAGTGGAGCTGAACCACTGGCCACATGGCATCCTGGTTAAGGCACTGGCCTCCCTGTTTCCTGCAGCTTTGTATATGCTGCGGATAGGGCGCCCGACACTGCCTGGCTAGTCCAGGTCCGCAGGAGTTGTGAGGCCTCAGGGGCAGTGTCTCCATTGGAACAAGGACTGCGTTTGGTCAACATTTGGAGTAAAATTTACAGAACACAGAGAAGACTCAAGCATAAGTTGCTGGGTTGCCAAGCCAATTCACGGTCCTGCGAGGAACACGACTCGAGGCAGTCAACCCCTGAACTTGTCTTGCTTTAGTCCCACTTGGAACTTGGAGAGAATCAGCACTATCAAACATCCTTTGTAATTACACATTTACAGGGTATCATATAAATAATGCAATTTTCACACTGCTTAAAACTATTTCAGCCCAAAAAGTACTTGGCCACAGACATACCCAAACATAATCAAGCTTGCTAACACAAATTGTACAACAAACTCATTCAATTCATCCACACGATATCAGTACAGGTGATGATACAAAAATATGAGACCTGACCTAATGTGAGTGTTGAGCGGCGTGCAGAACGCGGCCGCCCCTCACGCCATGCGGGGCGCTGTCATGACCCGCACGGCGGGGCCTTGGCCGGCAGCTATGCTGCGGCCACCACGCCTGCCCGGGCCACTCCGCCCTGCGCTTCGCCGCGCCCCTGGCCACACTGTGTACGGGGAGACGTGTGCGGTCACGCCTCCGATTTGTATGTACATCTAAGGTGAACATGAGACCAGGGGACATGCAACTCACCGTGCTGCCCAAAATGTACACCAGACCATGGTATGTACACTCGGCGGGGTATTTACACCTGGCACGGAGCTCAGGTACAAGTGTTGTGAACAGAGCACCAACGCGGCCTTCACACAGGCGGTGGTCCGTGCACGTAGCGGAGCTGCGGGCTTAGTGACAGGTTGAGGGTGTTGTAGTGGTCACAGCAGTTGGGCTCCAGCAAGCATGCCACACAGAACAGCAGAAGTAGTGCTGCTTGGAAGGGCAGCGCCGCCCGAACTACACGCCACACCCAACCGCGGCGGTTCCCAGCACGCCCACTCCCACTCACGTTATTGGTACGACGACTTGCCTTACCCACTTTGCAGTCTTTCGACCACGTTCTCCTCCTGAAAATGAAAAGAGCTATTAGAAGTGAATCTGAAAATATTTCATTATTATGCCAGTTATTATACCAATTAATATGGATCAGCAACATTCTTTGAGAAAATAACTGAGCCTCGGTGGTGGTTGCAGAACACACCACACATACTCTCGTGGTGTTCAAAGGCAAACAAAAATACCTGACTGCCTTATCAACACTGATAACACATCCTGCTTTCCCTGAACACTACCACATTCCATTCTTCACTGTATTGTTCCCAAGCCGTTGCATCCCCCACCCTCGCGGTCGTCGACACTCCCCACATAAGCTAAACCCGAGAACCCTCACCCCTTCCTCTCCCTCTCATTTATTGTCTCTAATCCACCGATAGCAAATCCATTTTCCGCCGATTGGTCCATACATGATAAGGCCGAATCATTGATCTGTAATGACCTGCCAGGTAGGTCCGTGAATGGGATCCGCCAATCAGCTCCCGCCGACCCACGTCGACTCCTCCCATTCCCATGACCCGTCTAATCGCGGTTCGTTTCACTTGTCACC
The DNA here is from genome assembly GCA_036785275.1 of Cancer borealis. Taxonomy (NCBI): domain Eukaryota; kingdom Metazoa; phylum Arthropoda; class Malacostraca; order Decapoda; family Cancridae; genus Cancer; species Cancer borealis. The sequence continues at coordinate 42,554 of JAXIVD010000044.1, read as the reverse complement.
TTCTGTTTCATGTTGCAGTAGGTAATTCCGCCATTGAAAGATATGCAAATGCTGAGATAATTCGCAGCAGCGAGGGTATTACACGCGAGAGAAGACCTGGTCAGGATGTCTCTCTCTGAAGCCAAGAAATTAAGGGATCAATGTATCGCCGATGACGCGCGTCACCCAAAGCCCCGCAGGTCGTGACCCTCGTCCTCAGCTCCTGATAGGCGGTGTGTTACCTTGGTGATTCATGCTTATTCTAACAGGAGCCTCGCAGCCGTCCTGGTGCGTCACGTACCTGAGCTGCGGAGATATCTTGGCCTGTTCCAGCGTCTCCGAGGACCGAACCACCAGCTCACGACAATGCTGCTGCAGGTCCTTCAGCTCCTCCTCGGCACTGTTCAACGTCTGCGTGAAAAAATATTATTGTAAGTGTGTTATAGACGATGAATACAGGAAAAAATACAAGCAACACTGTAAATATCGTTTTAAGGGGAATAATGTTCACCTAGCAAGCAAAGAAATACGACATGAATATATACAAATAGTATAAAAGGTCTCACTGCAATACTAATAAATCAACACATGTAGTTTCCCTTGTGAAAGCGTAGGCGTGAGGCGAGATGACCCCGCCAACTCACCTTGCAGATGGCAGCCCACGCCTGAGAGTTGGGGTGTAGTGAGGCTTCCAGATCTCGCGCCAGCCGCCGTAGGTTGGCCAGCCGTCGTTCCCGCTCACTCAGCTCCTCCGAGGAACAAGACTCGTAACCAGACGTCCCGGAATCACTCAAACACTCGTCGCCCGATGCCGCCAGGGATAGCGAGGACCCCTTGATGTCAATACTCTGAAGGGAGAAACATGAACGCTTAGAAACATGTGATAAATATGTTTTGGCACCTTTCCTCCCCACCTGCCTCCTCCATCTGATAACCTCAAGTGCAGGCCTTGCTAACCTCCGCGGCGCCCACTCCTACACAAGATAATCAACGAAAATAAGAAAAAAAAGAATTACGAAAGCTATAGAGACAATGGTTCTCCTCATTTTAATATGGTATTAACTACATATGCGGCAGGTGGAGGTGTAGACGTGACTGATGCAGTTTGAGGTGTAGGCCTACAAACTGAGGCCGGCTCCCCCGTAGTCTAAAGAATGAGGTGTATGGACAGGTGTTATGGCCGCCGCCTCACCTGCCTGACAATGAGTATCTTCCTTGAAGGCTCAATGACTCTACACGGGACGCTAATGGCTCCTCATCACCCCGCCACTCCTCTGCTCAAGACACACCCTCAGCCCACGCACCTCACCAACACCCAAGACGCTCACAAGCCGCCTCTAATCTGCTCATCTTCATGTCCGTCACCTGAGCTCATCACGGTCATCCAACACATAAGCATCCACGCAACCTCACCCACACGACCCAGCGGACAAGATGACGCACACGATTCAGGATGTGTGGGAGAGGAGGGTGTGTGGGAGTAAGGAGGATGGCAGGTTGTGGGTGATCGTCGACTGGCTGGCTAAAAATGTGAGCGAAATGGCGTCTGCACAGCCCCGCTCGTACACTTCCTGACACAATGCTCATTTATCCATCCTCTTTTATCTTGCCATTGCCGCCTCTCCTCCTCTCTCCCCTCATCCCGACACAGCCTCTTCGGTGAAAGATACCTTGGAAAATACGACGCTCGTTTCCCACCTTCCCGGTGACGTTGCCTCGCTCCACAGGTTATCAAGGCTTTTAGCACACCTGTTAACACCTTCGGGGATTTATTCAGCCTTCCCACGCCAACCCTTCCAATAGTTTGTATATACACTGTCTCGCTTTTTTTACTTCAACATTAGAAGGTGGCATGAAACCCTTCTTATATATAAAACTAAGACGAGATATTATTGTGTAGCTCTCTAGTTCAATAATGGAAATGTATGCAGTTTTATCAATCCGTTAATGGTTCTTAGTTATTTGTATTTATTGTCAGAGGTTCCTTATAAATGAAATTCATCTAATTTGTTTTGCCTCTGAGGTTTTAAGGGTCCTGGCACATTTTAGCTTGGGTTGAGTTCTTCCCAAGGTACTCAGGCAGAGGCTCAGCACCTAACACAACCCTCGCAGCCACGACCCACTCCGTCAAACGCGATTCCGCTAATCATCATAGACAATCCGTCTTCATGGCCACGGCTCATATTTTTTTCCATCGATGACACTTCTCAATTTGGTGATTAATGCAAGTGTCAGTAGCGGGGGTGAGTAAGCTTTCTCCCATTTAAATAAGATAGAGGAGAGCTGCTGCCCCCCCGCGATGCTGCACATTGGCTGGTTGCCGTGGGGTCTTGTTAGCGGCCTGTCGGTATTTATCACGGGGCACTGCTCGCTCCCTCCCTCCCTCACCCTTGCCTGGGTGCGCCTTCACACACACCACCACCACACGGCGCAAACCAAAGGGACGTTTTAATCTTTTCTGTCAATGAGCCGCTTAGCAAATATCTTGAAGGCTTGCACACTAATTCTGGTTAAGGTTGCAACCATCCAACATTTTACACCAGACTCTACATTATATATTTGACAATAAATCAACACAAACATCTCGATGACCTTGAAACATAAACAGACTCTTGATGGTCTGTAGACACTCCTCGCGGCCTGGGCAGCGAGGGAAGGAGGAAATGAGCCATTATGACGCGGTGCAGAAACGTGAGAGACAGTAACAGGTCGTGCGTGTGTGAGGGATGGCGAGAAAAGCAAGTTTTAACCCCTAAAAGACAACTGAATAGCTAAAAATAACCGGTTGAGGCCAGACTCGGGTGGCAGCGGCTTGGGATAGTAAAGCAGGAGGGTGGTTGCGTTGGGCGGGGAGGAGCTGGCATACCGATGAGCCGCCACAATAGGGACACCCGCCTGGCGATCACGCTGCGTCAAATACAATTGGTGTAGATCGTCCAATGATAATTGAATAAAGAGTGAAGCAGCCACGCGCCGACCTTGGCACACCACTTGGCCCCAACCTCCACCTCCACCTCCACCTCCAGCTTCAGGCCGCAAAGTGGTGTTATGTTACATCTAAAAGGTATAGTTCCAGCGTATATTATTCAGACAAACGTTATCTATATTTGTTTTTTGTTAAACTAAACACCGTTAACATCCTGCAAGGGGAAGGGAAAGGTGAATGAACAACAGAAACACGACAACCGTTACAGTTCTCATTTTCTACTCATTCAGGAAGTCATTACGAGGGACAGTATCAAGTCGAGCTAATGTTTTACTGAAAATCTTGGTATAACTTGACTAACTCCAGCTGTAATGAGTGTTATAAACATTCACTTTTAGTCTTGAGTTTGCCTTTAGCTGCAACAACACAACAAGCCTCACCTGTGTCTTGGTGTGCTGTAAGAGGAGCTTCTTGCCTGGCTGTGTCTTGCGCTTCTCATTCAGGAGCCGCGCAACGCCCTGCATTGAAGCCGTGGCCGTGTCCGTCATCGAACCTGTCTGAATGGCCACGTCCAGGACTTTGAGTGTGTCCCCGTCCTGACGAAGCATCTTGGTCAGCTCATCCGCCTGCGACTCCCACAGCTTCCACGCGGCATCCACATTCTCCAGCCGCGACACCTCACTGCACACTCTGTAACAGACATACACAAAAGTTCAACAAAGAACTAGTCACTCTAAGAACACAAAATCGAGTCTCAAGGTCTTAGCGACTATTGTTGTTCCTCCAAAGAAGAGTTTGTGAGGATATCGGTAAAGTAGGATTAATGGATACACGAGTAAAACCATAGGTGTGCACTGTTTTGTTGCCGTGCTGCACTCACCGTCTATCGGCCTCATCCCACAGCCTGTAAAGGTCCGCCACATCGTCCTTGAGGCTGGCCAAGGAATAGCCAGTCTCTGTAAGGAACCTGTGCACTGCCAAGTTGATGCTCGACACCTCGGTCTTCCTCGCCGACACTTCCAGCTGCAGGACCTGACGGAGGAAACACACTCATTAAGGACATGTAATGTAATGTAATGTATAGGGTGGTAACTGCTATTGAGAATTAATAATTATGACAAGTATGCAGTGACGGAAACTATATAAATATAACGTGTGGTGTCGTATAAGTGTTTTCATAATGATAAGCTTTTGGGCGAGCGGAACAACCCAAAAACAATTACATGATAGTTCTTGTCGGACTGGAAAGGCTGAGATCTAACTCTTTATTACTGAAAATGGTTAAAAAATCTACAGGTAAAATGACTGAGATGTTATTTTTAAAATAAATGTTCATGTTCCTGAACACACAAGGATGTGCATCATTGTGAACATCAGTGAAACCAATCAGGCGGAAGACCAACACACCTGCTTGCTGGGGCAGGGGAGGAGGGGGAGGAGGGAGGGGGGAGGGTAAGTCTCGCTGCCGCCGTGTCCGGGGTGGCGGTGGTCGTGACGGGCCTCACCCCCCGTCGGGGCCCGACATACCTCACTGACCACCGCCACCCCCTCCCCTCCTTTCCCCGGTAAACACGCACACGCAAAACAAGCATTAGTGATTTAATCACTAGTGGACTCTTATTAACCAACATTAATATCACTGAAACACAAGTTGTCGCCTTGTGATGGCAACTCTTTACTGCTGGGAGGCCCTGAGCCGTGTCCGTGTCCGTGTCCTTGCTTGCCTCCCTGATCAAAAACGTGGTCACTTGACAAAAAAGTTGTCTGGTTTATCCGCCGACGGGACGCTCCATCCTTTAACAAGCGTTCACGGTTTGAAGGTCACACGCCACGCGGGCCAGACGGAAGGCTGCTCCTTAAGGCCTCCCTTGGCAGCCTCGTTACCACAGCCTATCTAATTCATTTGGCAGCCACATCTGCCTTACCCACAAGACAACTCACCCGGAACACAAACAAAGGGTCTCCCCTCCAGGATCAGTGGCTGCCCTGGTGATCGGGCGTCCCTTGGAATTGTTTATATGTTACGAATTAAACAATGCCTTGGGCCGCGCCGGCACATCCTCCCACGACCACCCTCACTTGAACCCTAGATCCGCTGCTCCACGTGTTCCAGACGGGGCAGACAGCCTTCCATGCAGCCTCATTTGATTACTTACTTCTTTATGGCCTTTAATGTGTTGCAAGAAACATGCTCCAGGCTTTACGATATACGAGTTTTTAAGTTCACCATTAGAACACTTCTGTCACTTTCGCCACCCAACACAAGCCAGAGGGCCTCAGGATGACCAGGACACGCGCTTCTCGGAACATAGTTCATGGTTTTTATGGTTGCAAACGTGTCACTCTTGGTGGGTGACTTCATGCCAGTACGTTGACTTTATTCTGACGCGACACTGATGACACCAAGACCACGAGCGTTGGTATTGAGGTTCGAGGCGCGTCCTCCGCGTCCATCGTGGCGGCATCGGGCTGAAGAGTTTGGCGAGGGTCGGACAGGGGTCAGGGCCAGAAGGTGTGGCGACGGAGGGACACGGGAGCACCTCCGTCGGGGGTAAGGGGCCACGCGCCGCGGGGGACCACCATGCCCGCTCGTCCGGAACGCCAAAATTATCATCCCAGCACGAGACAGCCAGCGCATGACCGCACACTCCTCCGCCCCATTATGCATCAGCCCCAGCCAGGGTTGTCCTACCACCCCTACGTGCCTCGGTAAGGCCCGAGGCACCATGCGGCCCTCCTTACCTACTGCCACGCCGCCCAAAGTTTCGGAACAATTTCCTCCCAATAATCGCAATTTGTCTTCTAGTCCCTGCCCAGCCTCCTGTTCATAAAAATAGGAAGGCAAGGAGGACAGAGCACAGAGGCCATTGCTGCTGTTCCCCGTTCTATGCACCTGAGGGGGTCACCTGGTCGAGGTGTTTGGAGGGCTAGAGAAATGTAGTTTGAGGAATGCACCGTCCAAGCTATCAAACCCTGATAGCCTTACAGAAGCCTCAGAAAGCACTCGTACCTCAATCACTTGCTTCTTTTATGGAGTTTATGCATACTCTGGCGGGGCGGGGAGTGCGGCGCGGCGCGGGTAAGAGGGAAGAGGCGGGACACAGCAGAGAGTAGGAGCCGCGGGTGAGGGCGGCATGCGTGCTTTGAGCCATTAAGCATACACGGCCCCCCCGCAGCACCCACGCCCATCTCCGCCCATCACTATCCTCCCGAATTTTCACTTAACGAAATAATCTCCGTCTCGTCCGTGGCAGCGTACGAGGCCGAGTCTGTTTCCCTTGAATGTAGCTTATAACTCCCCTTAGACAGGTGACTCAACTCCGGTCAGGAAGCAACATTTATATAATACACTGACAACAAAGTGATAAAAAGTTCACCTTTGTGTTGCAGAGCCTCCTATGTCAGATTTTCTTTTTTGCTTTACTTTATTTCAAATTTAGTTTTCTACATATATAATTAATTTCCTCTTATTTATTTGTTTAGAATGATTAGAAAAGTAGGAAAGAAGAGAGAGAGAGAGAGAGAGAGAGAGAGAGAGAGAGAGAGAGAGAGAGAGAGAGAGAGAGAGAGAGAGAGAGAGAGAGAGAGAGAGAGAGAGAGAGAGAGAGAAAGGGGTGTCCTTGGTAGTTTGTCTAGTGTAAATCTGGCATCGTTACTAAGACACGACACCCCATGGAGCGCCCCGTCCCTGACAGCTTAAAGGAGCAGAGTATAAATTAGCAGAGACCAACCTTACTTTCTTCCTCTCTCTTCCCCCTTGTCCTCCTCCTGCCAACGCACCCTAACACTGCCTATCACAAGCACTCTTAACTTGAATTTCTATGTATTTTGTATTCTGCCAATGTTTAATTTTTACACTGTTTTTGTTGTTCTCCCTTTTTTTCCTCTCATGTCTGTGTTTATTGAGCCTCAGCGAGAGGGATAGACGAGGGAGAGTGGTGACACAAATGAGCTAGACAGGAGTTCTGCATGGTAGCTCCTCTTCTTTCCTCCCCCTGCTGTTTAACTCTCTCCTACCCTTCCTCCCTGTCACGGATCCATTTCCTTCCCTTTCTCACACTTAACTTCCCCTATGTTTCCAATTCTATTACCTTATCCATCTTCTTAAGCAGCGTGTTAATGTGTTTATATTTTTGGAGGCATCTTCGTGTTCCAGTCGTGTCCTTCATAGCTACCAAGAATACCTAACACGTGGCAGAAATGTTTATCTCCTGAAGCGAAAAGGAAAAATAGTTTGTATATAGATGGACGGCGTTTGGCTACACCTGTTTATTACATCATCGCGGGAGTAATCGTAACCTTGAGCGTCTGCCAGCGACCCACCTGCCTACTCGTGCCTGGAGACGTCATTCCAACTAAATGTTTCGCTAATAACACCAGCTTCTCGCCCCGCCCCCACACACCACCGACAGGAAGGTTACAAAAACACCAGCTAGGCGAGGGAGAGTCGTGGTTAGCGAGCTACAGATTTCCTAAAACGTAGTGGAATAAAAAATAAAAAATCGCTATTAAGACTCTGCAACAAGTTTTTATCCGTCAGATTCCGACTCACGCAATCACGTCTTGGTAAACAGATATCTCCCTCGATTCCTTCCTCCTGGATCGGGCCCGCGGGGTCTAAAGGTCTACCGATCAGCCTGTCACGTCGATAAATTGAACTCGGTAGTAGGAGACGCGGCGCTCCACAGGTGTGTAATTACCACATAAGGCAGGTGCACGCTCGGCCGCTCCTCTCTGCTGCCTCTCCGACTCTACCACACAATAAGAGTATTCCGCTCCGCCGCCCAGGCTAGTGTCCCTCCTCTTGCCTTCCTCAGCCTTTCTCCCTCCTCTGCCTCACTCCCTTACTAAATTTCCTACTCCTCATAAGCTCAAAGACCTCTTCGTACGCTTCGCCGCCCAGCATCTCTTTCTCCTCTCTCCTCTCTCCTCTCTCCTCTCTCTCTCTCTCTCTCTCTCTCTCTCTCTCTCTCTCTCTCTCTCTCTCAACCAGCACCCAAAGCCTTACCTTCGCCTCCTGTAGCTTCTGGATAAGTTTGACGCGGTTGTCGATGTCATCTGCCTTGGTGAGCTCGTTGGCATGCTGTCCAAGGGCCTCCAGTGATAGGCGGAGAGTCTTCACCTGCCGCTGTAGCTCCCTTACTTGGCTGCTCTGCCGCTGCCTCTCCACCGCCTGGGCCTGTAGTGCCTCCCACCGCTGCACGATGCCTAGAGGGGAAAACAAATGAAATAATGTTAAAAATACTGATAAAACACAACACTAAACACACATGCATAGCTTATCACATGTGTATAACTTTATTCATTGCATACATAACTATTCATGCAACTACGAAACACTACATGTAACTATACGAGCACAAGACACGTGTACATAAGCGGATACGGTTTAACACAGTCCACACTGAAAGAATATGTGGGTGAAGAGTATCGAAGAAAATGCTAGTGTGAGGTTGTTGAAGGGCAGACTTTTGTATTTCCGCACGCCACGTCACTTACGGCAGAGGATGGGATAAAATTTCCTCCTGGAGTGGTCGCTTTCATATCCTTCGTCAACGAGGCGCAGACGATTGTTAGGAGACATTGCGAAGCTTACGGCAGATTGTTTATATAAAACCTATCCGTGGATTTACAACACCACCTCACACAAGTATGTAGTGCACCATGACGCAATTCTTAGGAGTAACCACGTGGCTACACTTCGCTATTTCGATGGGAAGCAAGACAAAGAAAATTAATAGTGAAAAAATAAAACATATAGTAGATGCAACAACACGAAAACAAAATCAATAAACATGCGTACACAGTATATAAAAAACGCACACAAAGACAGACACACACACCGAGCTACGTTACACAGAAAGCAAAACAAACACGTAAGTACACCTAGGAATGCATCACCACGTGCATCAACAACAAACACACACACACACACACACACACACACATACACACACACACACACACACACACACACACACACACACACACACACACACACACACACACCACGTACGTACACCTCAGTTCCATGCCTGCACACCATCATCGCACACCACCTCCACCGCACACACACTGCCTCTTCCTCCCACTCCCCTTTCCACTCACATCGCCGGAGAGAAACACTCTAGGAATGGCCACGTCGATATCACCCTCCCTTTGTACCTACCTCTCCCCTCCCCTTCCCCTGCCGCCCCGATCAATACTCGCACACCCTAACTCTACATTGTATATTAACGATAGAGAGGAGGAAAGGGAAGCTAACTCATATTTCTCACTAGTATTCTATGTGGGTAACCGAAGGAAAATGGGGGATCGTGTGTGTGTGTGTGTGTGTGTGTGTGTGTGTGTGTGTGTGTGTGTGTGTGTGTGTGTGTGTGTGTGTGTGTGTGTGTGTGTGTGTGTGTGTACGTCTTCCTTACTTTCCCTGCTTTGTGTGTGCGGAAGGGAAAGAGCAGCGGCAGGGGCAATGAACTCAGAGCAACAAGGGCATTTGGGAATAATAATGAATATGTGGCAGCAAGGCACGTGCAGGGGAGGGGCCGTGCAGAGGCAAGGAACGCATCACGTGAGCCTGGCAGGGATTACTAGGGTGGGGGGGTATGGGGGAGGGGGAGAGAGGGGGGGAAGGGGAGGTGTGGGGGGGTGTTGGATGGGGGGGTGTTGGAGGGGTGACTCTGATGATTTCGAGGAACTCTCAAAGTTTGTTTACCTCGGTCAGTGAACTCCCACGAGTCATGTCTTTCCATTCGTCAAATTACAAAGCCACCTGCCAGCCTGCCCCTGACCTACCTCAACACCACTACACCACAGGACAACACCACTACACCACAGGACAACACACACACCACAGGACAACACACACACCACGGTATTCCTTACATTAATATTTACTGAACCTTCCTAACCAACCATCGACTTTCCCTTCCTAACCTCACATCTGTTACTCTCCTTACAAGCTGCTCAACACATAAACAACGAAAGTTATAGACATACAAAACATAATAAACAGCCTTTGGATAGAGTTTATAGTTTAATACGAAAGTTCATTGTTTCTCTCAGACCTTAAGATCAGGTTGTCACGCTTTGCACAGTCACTGGGGTTTGAGGTGCGTGCATTAGGCGACCGCAAGGAGGGAGGAGTGAAATCTGGCCGGCAGCGAGGAAGCTAACTCTACCAGCTCACTCAGCTTTCCCCATGACGACTGTGCGCTTTCTTGTCACTCAGAAGCCACCCTTTCCCTCGACTCTACACTCCACCACCCACCCACACACCCACACATGTTGGCCTATACTCAGAGTGCCAGATACCTCACAGATGGCCTGGCATTCCTCAGAGCTTCCAAGACTCCCTCCTGGCCCCCCAACCCCACCTAAAACACCCAACTCGTGACTTCCCGCAATTCAGCCTGACAACACGCTGGATCCTCTCACGCCAACACACAAGACCAGGAAGAATGCGGCGGAAAAAGAAAGAAGTAGGTTTTTTGAAGAAAGTTCTTGAATGAGGCTAATAAGGGGAGATTTAATGATGCTTTAATTAACGATTCAATTGGTAATTACGAGGTGGATATAACGTAGGTCTAAAAGGAGAAAGAAGTAGAAATGAAATAAACGGAGTACGCAGAGAGAGAGAGAGAGAGAGAGAGAGAGAGAGAGAGAGAGAGAGAGAGAGAGAGAGAGAGAGAGAGAGAGAGAGAGAGAGAGAGAGAGAGAGAGAGAGAGAGAGAGAGAGAGAGAGAGAGAGAGAGAGTTAAGGAGGTGGTCTACTTTCCCTGCCATCCATCATATAGTATTTACGTTCCACCTCTATGCTTGACCTCAAAACCACTCCCATTACTCCTGCTCTTCCCACTCTCCATTACTCCCTGGCTTCACCTCCGCTTGCCTCATCAGGGGTGAACTAAGCTTCCCTCAAGGGCTTCAATACACAGAGGAGACCTTGACCGTCGCCTCAAGACACACGACAGAAGGGAAGCTTATGTCAGGCGGCGTCTACTTGCATACGTGACAAGGAGGAGGAGGAGGAGGAGGAGGAGGAGGAGGAGAAACAAGGATACGGGTAGAATTAAGGTTAAGGAAGAATGAAACAAAGACAGCTAGAGGCGGTAAAGAACAGTAAGGTGGAAGGGAGAAGAAAGGGAGGAGGGATAAAGGATGAAGAAGAAGCATGAAGGAGAATAATCATCCCTTATTTTGTGCCTTGCGTAATTTTCCTGTACATGGTTGCTTGTTTTCGTTGTTGCTGGAGGGACAATATGCGGTGTTATGGCTCCCCACAACTCGTGTTTGGCATTGCATAATCTGTACCATAATTTAAACCCTCTTATGCAATGGCCTCTGTCCCCTCTCTTCCTCTTCTTCCTCTTAAGGCCACTAACACACAATGACATGCAGGTATTTTCGCCCTAACTTTTAACGCGTCCAAGCAGGCAGAACACTCATGCTTTTTCTCTTTCATTTCCTTCACCTATATAATTTGTCTCCTTTTTCCTACCCCGAGGGCGAACTGCGCATCTAAGGCAGCTGCAGCTAGTCACGTAACGTCCTCACTCCCTACCCCCCACCGCCCACGCCCACGCAAGCTTGCATAACGCGGACAGACCATGACATTCAACGAGGACTTACACGCAAGGTTTTGTTGTCAGGTGTAAAGTGATATAGTACACCCGGATTAAGTGTACAACCTCCTGCTAAGAAACCAAGACTAAAAAACTGGTTCAGACTGTATAATATTAATGGTTTGTTTATTTGTTGTACTTTATATTGTATCCAACGTAAAGTTCAGTATTAGTCACGGTTTGATAATGCACTGTGACCTTGAACGACGGTATTCACGGCCTCAAAAGATATATAATTTTTCTTCTTTCTATGATCTACTACGAACATATTTATAGTTTTAATCTTCCTTTACACGTCTATCGCCTCGTCTTCATCACAGCGTCCTTCTATCGCCTGTCCAGGGTGTAGTATGCACATTCACGTAACTCCCTGCCGAGTGTGGATAATTCAACACTTATGCAACGAACACGAAACACAACACAACGCGCAACACTAAACATTCTGCCGTAAGTTTGCGAGGCCGTACACTTCGCACAGTGAGTCGGGAAACAAGTCCTTGGTCTGCATTACAGGTGAGGAGTAGAACAGCGGGGTGGTTGCTACGCTGAGCCACGCACTGCCGTGAGCATGGGGCCGCCTGGGTCTGGTTCAGGCTGGCAGGCACCGCGTACTGCTGGTCCGCGCTGTGATCGTCTCCGCGAGGCACTGCGAGAGGTTGTGCCACCCGTCCCGCCCAGCCCAGGCCGCCCTCTATCCACCGCCCACATCCACACACTGCACCAGCCAGGTCATTGACATTTACATCATGAAAACACGTCGACGCAGCAGAGATTAAGTTTCGGAAAAGAGAAGCGCCCCCGCCCGTGCCGCCCACCCGTCACTGTAGGTTGTAAGGACGTAGGTACCACTACCACCACCAACACAGAGTCACAACACCCTTGATGACGCATTAACTGGATAATCGCCTGGTAACTGGGACTTCCGAAGGGTCCTCGTCTGATGCCTCGCCTCATTCACACTTGCACATCACGCAGAGGAGGCCGCCGCAGGGTACTGAGTGGAGGGTCACATAACTCTTACTAATTTACTGCCTAATGGAACACGTAACATCCTGGTCTTGGACAGCCTTTCTCTTTGTATTCTTTCAAGCCTTTACGGAACTTGTCAAGGTCTTGCGGACTTCCGATCATGTGTCAGGTAATCCATTTAAGGTCAGTTGTACACCATAAGCACATTCTTAGAAGCCTGTCACTGCTCCTCTTCTACACCTCCTTCTACCACTACCACCACCACCACAACACCAACCACCTTACAACACCAATGAAACCCTACACACGGCCCTGCATTACATATCCCCTCGACTCCCCTTCCCTTCATCGCCTTGTCTAAATTGGCTTTTGTATAGATTTCATTACTTCTTCCTATTTATCTCTTAATACCCTTTTTTTTCATTTGTCATCGCATTTCACGACGCATTCCTTTCTAGATTAGCTGCACGTCAAGACCAACACGTCCCACACACTGCGTAACTCTGGAATGGCAGGCAGACAAGCAAGGTTATTGATTCCTCTCACAGGTGTACAGCTATCACGACGCAGTCAATACCCTTCCAGGAAAAGAAGTGACCGAGAATAATTCCTCACGGTCACACACGCACCCTACGCAACGCCTGACGCCACTTTACTTCGTTCATATACATTTACTAAGGTTCTCTAAGTGTTTAATGGCTTGTAAACTGCGGAAGTGTTTTAATCTCCTTAATAATCTAGTTTCCCCGTCGCCAAAAAACAGCTCAGCAGACACGCAACATTAGTACCAAGTGGATGGTTGGTTTAATGGCTTATTTAGGCAAGTATAATAAAGCGGAATATGTAGAAAAAAAAGTAATAATAAGTGGTATTCATGCATGTGTGTGTGTGTGTGTGTGTGTGTGTGTGTGTGTGTGTGTGTGTGTGTGTGTGTGTGTGTGTGTGTGTGTGTGTGTGAATGTGGCATAAACTTAGCATATTTTATAATGCAATATTCAGCAAGCAATACACACACACACACACACACACACACACACACACACACACACACACACACACACACACACACACACACACACACACACACACATGCCGATACACAGTTCAATGCATCCATGAAACAACAACAACAACAAAAAACACTCAAAATATGATGTCGAACACGCCACCACCAAGAGATGACTAAGACACTGCAGGCTTGGGATGCATGTGGTTTCTAGTGAAGGCTCCACGCTGTTGATACAAGCGACAGGCACCACACATGCAGGTCAACACACAGGGATGAGGAACACTTCAGGAATTCACACCAACACATATTTATACTAAAGCATTCCACCTTCACCTTCCTCCCACTTTATGTATTTATTATTCATTATTAATTTCTTTTACTTAATTCAATCATCCAGAAAATATATACCAAAATCACATTAAATTTAGTCAGTACTCTATAAAAACTCAAATTACGCATAAATAACACGTGTTCCAGATGTGATTCTATACATGCACGTTTTGTATAGTCTGTTTATACTTTATATTCATCAACTTTAAATAATTTGGCAAAGGATGTGACGTGCGCAGCTTTAATACAAATGTGGCGTCTCATCACTACCACCCACGTCTCCTGATCCACCACAATACCCCCCACCACACAAAGGAGTCGTGTATGCCAAACGACCCTATAATAATTCCACTGCCACAAGGATATACACTTTAAAATATTCACATCAAAAAATAAATACCAAAAGGAAACATGTACCGTGATGAATAGTGACAGAGAACGCAAGGTATTTCAAGCTTGCCAGCCCTGAAGGGACCAATAGTCACGTGTATCTTGACACATGTATAAATAGATGCATTCATGGCCACCACCGCTTTAAACTGGCACCTGAAACATTCCACCGGAGATTCATGCATAAACAGGTTAGTTGGCCCTGAAATACCGCGGTTTCTCTATTTTCTTCACCACAACAGAAAACGGTTCAATCATGCACAACTAAACAAATCTGATAGGAAGGTTTCAGCAATGCTAGGTAAATAGATGATGAACAAATATAAGTGTAAATGATTGACCAAATATTGCTGTTGCACATATAGCTGGCCCACGTGCCAGGGTGTTTTTAGAGTGAGCTGTTGCCGGTCGTGGGCTTTTCACACTTTGGCTCACTGCCCACCCACCGCCCACACCTTGCTTGGCACCACAGCCAGTTACCAGGCGTTACACTATAAAATTCGGGAAAAGCGTGCAATGGGTATGTGTCAGGCCTACACATGATTATAAAGATGGTTAAGGTGCAGAGGACAGGGTAGTTACTGACGACATCCAGTTATTGTTGAGTTAGTTGAAGGAAGGAGAGGGAGGGAGCTTTCTCTAGCATGCAACTCTAACCTTGGGTCTCCCGCAGGAGCTTAGTAACTTTGGGGACCTTTTTAGTGGCGTGGGTTCCGTGGACAGGCGGGGATGGTCTGAGCTCCGGAGGATCGGGGGAACAGTCTGAGGTGGAGGACCAGCCTATAACCCACCACCACCACCACCACCACAAAGGACGAGCAGAGAAGAAAGGAAGAAGAGGGAAGTAGAAATGGAAGTAGTAATAGTGATAAAATATTTTAATATGTACCACGAGTATGCAAGTATATGCAAGATTATATACATATATATATATATATATATATATATATATATATATATATATATATATATATATATATATATATATACACACACACACACTTATTGTTATGCTTTAGACAGACGGTACACAGATAGTTTCGTGAGGTATATAACAGTATTGAAGAAATTCCCAACCCAAGACACGGCCGCACTTACTGGTGACGGTGATGGATCTCTCCGGGTCGTAGTCGAGAGTGGTAGAGACTGGCACGACCGTATCCGACTCATTCAGCTCATCATGGTCGTCCGAGTCGGTCAAGTAAATAGGATTAATTTGATACATGTCCTTGAACGTCCTGAAGCTGCAGTCCAGAGGGACGGTTTTCTCCGGAGTGGACTCGATGTTGCCTTCAAACCTGAGCGCCCGCAAACTTTCCAAAGCTTCACGCTCATACCTGTCCTGCTGCAGCAAGTGGCCAGGGCGGGGCTCTACAGGACTCTCTGGCACGCTGCTAGTGGTGCACGCCGGGGAAAGGGATTCCTCACGCGAGGGGGACCGCGAACGTGACCTCGATAGAGACATCTCGTCGGAGCCCTGAACCCCTGAGCTGGAGGCCGGTGAGGAGCCTGGCAGAGGCGATTCTTCATGACCGCCAGGCTGTTCCTCGCGGGACTCGCTATCTTGTATCGCATCGGGACCCACAACGTGTCCTCGGTCACGTAACAAACGCGCACCTACAATTTGATTTATCCTCAACCTTATGTCCTTGGCGTTGGCAACATCCTCGGAGCCCTGGTCTTCCTGGTTGCTCCCCATGATATCCGGTGGGAGTTCACTACCTGTGGCTTCCTCACGTGCCTCGTTATCATCACCTGCCACGATATCCGCGAAGTCACTAACCCGCACCGCTGGAACACAGAGCTGCTCTTCGGCACCTGACCCACCCGCCCCACTAACACTGCCAAGACCTGCTAAGGGATTTTGACGTGCTCTCGTGTCCTCGGTGTCTGCACATAAGCAAGGACCTTCGTAAATAATTTCTCCCCAGCCAGATGTGTATGTTCTATCGCCATCACCAAATTCTTCAAAATTTGTCTTCATGTCACTCCCTTTAGAGTCAGGGGTCTGTCCTCCGCCTTCTATGCTTCCCTGACCTGACTCTGAGTCAGAATCAGAACCTGAATCATACGTGTACATCAGGTTGAGTTGTTGAGTACCCAAGATTTGTGGAAATGATTGTTTATAGTCAAATGGCTCATTTAAGGTATCTGTGCAACCACTATCATCAGCATCTATGTAAATGGAGTTCTCGTTTTGCACTGTCATGTTCGGAGAGTTCTCACTAGTGTGCGCAGATGTGCAGGTAGTGGCAGCAAATCCTTGAGAGGAGAGTTCTGTTTTACTATCTATCTTTTCATCTTGAAGTTTCACATCGTCTTCTGACTCCGTGTCTTCTACATATTCCGTCAGAACCTGAGAGGGCGACGCTACAGTTTGAGTCTTGACAATAAAGAACTCATTTGTGTCTTCCGTTGGTGAGGAAACGTCGTAAGTTAAGTAATCTTCCTCATCGCTGGCGCCTGTCACCTGCACCGTCACAGTGGGTGGCGAGAGGGTTGAAACAAGACCTGGAGCAGGCTTTGGGGCTTCCTCGCATGTCTTCACCTCCGCCACTAACGCCACCAGCCCAGAGTTTTCTAGTTGCTGGTCTCCACACTTCCATTCATCATGTAAGTTGTCTGGCTCACTAAACTCCCCTGACACTGAAGAACAAGCTGTACACGGCGTCTCGGTGAACACAGTGGCACCCAAGGGACACCTAGTGGGGGTTAAGAGTGTTGTTTCCGTGTAAGTTTCTGTAAGAAGGTTGGACGTACCCTCCACAGCCTCAGACTCACAAAATTCCTTTCCAAAAGAGAGATTCAGCAGTGCTACCCGCTGAACGCTAATTTTGTCTTGTTTACCTTTCCAAGCTCTACCACGCACAAGTTTGGGTCTTTCAGTAACATCAGCGGGAACAACGACAGATTCTACCTTGGGTTCTCTCTTATTTTTCTTGCCTTTCTTTTTGCCAATCTTCTTGCCGTTAATCTTATCTTTCTCTTTCCCACTTTCTGAGTTCCCCATACATTTTCCTTCTTCAGGAATCTCTGGAATCTCAGGTGAGGGAGATGACCCACCCAACTGCAGCTCAGGCGCAGCCAAAGTATATTGTTTACTCGTATCCAAACTTAGGTCCCATTCTTGGCACTCGTTCACTGTGTTCTGGCTGACCCTTTCCTCGTGCGGCACATTCTCTCGGCTCGACAAATTCAAGTCTTCGTCGCTCAGGTCTGCGGTGCCCACACACTTGTCCTCACAAGGCACCAGCTCTCCTTCGGATTCAGTTTCAGACGCGTATACAGAGGTTGACTTTCTATCCCGACACTCAAAACCTATAGTGACTTGTGGTGACGCCTCCCTTTCTGAATCTTTCCCCTCCTCTCCCAGGAGCGCCGCGGAGGCCAACATGTGGTCCTCTTCTTGAGCCTGAGTTTGGGAGACGTAAAGAGGTGGTGGCACGACTTTCTCTTGGTCTTCAATTAGCGCCAACAGAACAGCTTCAATATCGTCATTCGGAATGAGACTGTCGCTGTCTTCTTCCCCGTCGTCGCCGGTGGGACGCTGTCCTGCGGAGGCGTTGTCTATGGTCTCAGTCGCCTCCCATGTGTTCTCGCTGGTCTCTTGACTATCAGTCTCAGTCTCCCATTCGTCGTCATCGTCTTCCAGATCTTCATTTTGTTGATCTTCCTCAGTCTCAGAGACGGGAGGAGGGGCAGAAAGTTGTGTCTCCTCCCAGCAGGTAAGACCCGTGGCAGGCCCGGTGTAGCTGTCGGTCTCGACCCTGAAGCTGGGGGAGGGGGTGGATTCTTCACGACCTGTGCCAAGCGTCTCCCCGAGGGATTCACCGTCCGAGATTTTTGTGTCACTCACGACAAAGAGAACGTCTTCTGGTTGCCCAGTGTGCACTGTCCCGTCAGTCACAGTGTCAGGACTCACAGCTGTCAAATTATCAGGATTTATGTCAGTCATTCTTTCACTACCACTGCCACTAAACAATTCTTCTGAAGTTACAGTTGTCAATTCCTCTGGCTGACTCACGTCAGTCAGTCCTTCGCTGCAGTTCAGTTCACCATGACTTACACCAACCGAATGAAGATTAATGTCATTCATTTCACCAGGGTAAGTAACTTCAGTTGGTTCTTCAAGAGGACTTTCATCAGACACTCTCTCTGACTTGCTGGAACCAGTCAGTTCCTCTAAATGACTCATGTCAGTCACTTCTTCAAGATGAAACGGACTAGTTAATTCTTCGGGGTGATTTTGGTGAGTCACATCTTCAAAGTGACTCACGCCCGTCAATTCCTCAGGAAAAGTCACGTCAGTCAAACCTTCAAGATGATTTATATGAGTCAATGCTTCAAACTGACTTGTATCATTCACTTCTTCAGAATTCTTGGCGTCAGTCGGCAATTCTATATTACTAATTTCATAGTTTTGTTCAACGAAATGAGGAATTTTTGTCAGTTGCTCTTGATTCTTCACGTCAGTCACTCCTTCAGTGCAGCTGTTTTCATCACGACTTACATCTAATGACTCAAAACTCACGTCATTCAGCACGTCTGGTTGACTCACATCAGTCAGCGCTTCAAAGTGACTCACCTCATTCACTTGGTTTGAATGACTCACATCAGTGAATCCTTCAAGCAGACTGAGGACAGTTAGTTCTTCCGGGTACCTTACATCAGTCACCTCTGGGTCAAGACTGGTATCGGACGCTTCTTCTATGACGTCTAGGTCAGTCACCATTCCCCTCCCATGCACGTAAGTCACTACACCACCGTGATTCAAAGCAGCCACCACCTCCCTGGGACTATCCTCCTGCAGGTCAGTGTTCTCATCATCCACCTCTTTGTCACCCCCTAAATCACTGATTCCAAAGTAAGTGAATCCCTCGAGGGAGTCAGGTGTTTCACTCAGACGCTCTTCCCCACCGCCCACATTAAAGGAAGAATCATCACCATCCCTATAGGAGTTATCACAGCCCGGGGGACCCAACATATCCCCGTCACTAAGGTCTTCCCAACACTCCACCACCGCCTCCTCCTCCCCTTCCTCCGGCACTACTCTCTCTTGAGTGTTCTCAAGGTCGAAGGACACGCGGAGATCTTTCTTGTTTTTTATTTTCTTCCGGCCTTTGTGACCCTTAAGAACCCCCTCGGGAAGGCGAGAGGAAAGGGGGTCAGAGGGGACGGCAGGAGGCTCCATGTTACGGGGAGCCGGAGGTTCGGTAGGACGGGCAGGAGGAGGCTCGGAGGGCCGGGGAGGAGGTGGCTTTGAGGGCCGAGACTTCACAGCGACAGGGAAGGATGGGTCAGCTTGCCGCCGCCACTCACGCATCTTATCCCTCCTCGATCCCATCACGGCGCCACAGAATGCTCAACAAGATACAGAACCGTCAAGACGAGGAGCAGGAAATCCTCTTACATGTGCGATTGATAAGTTTCCTGGAGTTGCTTCACCTCACTTCACGTGTTTCTTTTACAGACGAAACGAAATATGATACTTTGATCAATCCTGCAACACCTAGAGAGAAAACGAGGCGTGAAATCTCTTCCTATTCAGTCTCAAGTGTGTGGCTGAGGAGCGCGTCCTGCTCAGTGGTGTTCGTGGCAAGTGGATGAATGTTGATTTTCTTTTTCTTTTTATAAACACGGAAGTACTAAAGTAACGTAAAGAAAAGTAGAAAAGAATGAAGTAAAAAAAGAATGGTTGAGACAAGAGTGAACACAATAACTAATCACCAGTATTTCCGGTCAAATTCAAGGGCAGAGGAGGAGAAAGAGGATCAAGAAAGGAGAAGAAACCTAATATATAAGGCTAATAGGCAAGAGAAGTTATGACGGTTAAAAGAAAACAAATTACACCTATGAACAACAATCAGGCGAGTTAATAGTCAAGTTACAACGCAAGCAAAATGTGGAAATGAGCCTGAGACTGTGACAACAACAAACCAGACCCCACGCACTCCCCCCCCAACCCCAGTCCTTCACCCTCCCGAATGACATCACACTTCCCGGGGCTTTGCGGGAGGGAGGCAACACGTGGGTGAAGGGGCCATAGGGTAGGAGGGTAGGAAAGAAATGAGAGGGGAGAGGGGGGAGGGGGGAGGGGGAGGGGGAAAGGGGGGAGAGGAGGGAGAAGGGGGCCGGAAGGTATGAAAGAAAGGAAGTTGAGTAAGCAAATGTGATACAAGGAAGAACGACCCTTTTCACCCCTTTACTCAGATTCTACAATTCCTAACACTTAAAAAAAGGAAGAAAAGGAAGAGAAGGGGGAGGGGGAGGAGGAGGAGGAAGAGGAAGAGAAGGAAAAGGAGGGAGAGAGGTATGATTCAGTCCACGTGGCCGGCAGAATAATGGGTAGAGTTGAATTACTTTACCACCAACCCGAGTAGGATGTCAGGGAGGACGCGAGGCGGGCAGCGGGAAGGTATGGTGAGTGAGGAGTTGGGGGGAGCCGAGGCCTTGAGGGGAAGATGAGATGGATGCGCGTATGAGGGAGCACAGGAGGGAGGATTGAGGTGATGAGGCGTGTTAAGGAAGGGGAGTGAGAGAAGAGTTACAGGCAGAGTAAGAACACAGTTTTGGGAGGACACAACAACATCTAAGAGCCACGTGTTGTGCGTAGCGGGAATCTTTATGAGTCTCATGAATCACACTTCTGTCCCGCCCGTCACCCGGCATCCAACTTCTTTCCTTAACTCAACTCGGTTCACGGATAGCAACGGTACGCTTGATTCCACGCCCATGTGTTTTATAACCGTACTGTTACGTGAGAACGGTCACAGGTTCCTATTTGAAACTTGCCACGGACACGCCACTGCTCAGGCCACTCACACGTACACATACGCACACACGTTACACTTTCGTATGTTGTTTTCTGTCTCATCACTTGTTCTGTTCACCACACGTTGAGTGCACAACACTGCCTCTTCTGACACTGGTCTGAGTACGTTATAGGTACAGCAGAGCGCAGCACCGTTCACCCGTCGATGGTACCCGCGAAACTGAGTGTCATCACGTGGTTATTTAAGTGCCAAGTGGCGGAGCGGGAGGCAGGGCCAAGCTTGTTTTGGGAGGCAGGCCCCTAGCAGTGCCGTGGCCTCCAGTACCGCCTCACCAACCTCCTCAAACTGGTGGGGTAGCAAGGCCCAAGGACATATTAATCCGCTCCATTTCACCCCGGCACCCACGCTGAAATATAACGTCACTTCACTGTGCTCACTACGGTACGGAGTTGTGCAGGCTACACCATCAGCCAAGAAAACACAACACTGGCACAGGACTGGCGCCGAGAAGGCCAGGCTGCGCAGGCAGCCACACCACACTTAGGTCTGCTCGAACCTCAACTGAGGATTCAAACGCTGGCGGGGCTGCCTGGGGGGTGCGGGGGGAGGTCGGGCTGCCACTCTATTTGTGGACCGACGCTTCGAGACTCGTCGTTCCTCCTTGTTCTGCTGCGGTGCTACTGCGACCCTTAGTGTGGTGCTGCGGTTGATGTCAAGGTGAGGTAATAATGAGTTGTGAATATTTGCAGTGCGTTAGAGACATCGCGCACTTGGCACATGCCTGATTCACTCCTCACACCCGGCTGACGTCATCGAGGCCCAACAAGGGTGCCAACTGAACTGATGTTGCCCGCGTGTGTTCGGTTACGCTGCCTCGCGTCGTGCGTTTGTAGCTGTCATTCATAACACGGGTAGATACTGTCTTATGAAATCCTGTGATGTAGATAATTTCTAAATTTAGCTCGTTAGTGTTAATCTGCGGCATCCGGGGCCATTCTGTGGCCGTGGCCGCTGCAGCGTTTCTTTCCTTCAGTGCATTCCTGGCCAGGCGTTGTACATCACTTTCCGCTGCTGGCACGGCGCGAGGCACTGTGTCAAGTCATGCCTTTACAAGGAGATCACGGGTATTCTTACACTCAACAATCTTCATATTGTAAACTCTAACAGGAACCTGGATATTAAGGAAAATCGTCACCTGGGTTGAAAAAATAAACAATACAAGTAAACAATCGGCACATGTGAAGGGAGGAGAAGCCACCTTGCCCAAAACGACGCCGTTAACGTTGGCATCCTCCTCCAGGATAATCTTTATAAGACCGGACTCGTCACGGCCTCTTCCTACATCCAACTAGTTCCTTGCTACTTGGCGACGCGTGACTCACACAGCCGCCATTCTACCCTCAGCTTCAACATTCCTTGACGACATGTTTGACGTTCTAAGCTGTGTTTTGCGAGACACAGACGGCAAGAACGAGTGGCCACGTATGTTGTGCAAGCAGCTGAAGGCCAGCCGGACGCCACCTCCTTGATAGGATTGAGTGTTGTTGACAACTTGAAGGAAGAGAAGAGGAAGACTCACTCGTGTACTGGCAACCCTTCCTCCATTCCTTGTGCCCAGCATCTCACACACGTGTCTCGACGAACCCACAAAAACATGGCTGGTGACGCGGCAGACACCACCTCCACTTACTTAGCTGTAAGTGTTGTTAATATTACTGTGGCTGTTGTAGGTTATCCACAGCACGTATTGGTGAAGTCATTCAACTAACGGGTACTATTAAAATACCTCCCTAACGTAGATTACGGAGGCCGTGCAGAGTAAGCTAACGGATAAGGCAGTAAAGCTGTCACCCCCATGATAAGGTAGGTATGTACGCGGCCGTGGAGGATTCAGCTTGCTGCTAATTTTGGAAGCTACAGGCGTAAGCAGACGTCAAGTAAACACGGCCTCCCTTTTACTGCTCTGACCCTCTGTTTGGGTTCTCCCTCCGGCGGCTCCCCTCACCCTAAACCCCTCAGTGTTTTCCTCCTTCATCTTACCGGCCTACCATCACATTTAGTTGTTGTCGCTTTCCTGGATACTTTTCCTATGAATACGTTAGTTAATATGTAAACATCTATTAACACTTTACATACTGAATTTTCACCTCCTACATATAATAAGTTGTAAAGCGATACGGTTCGATAAGCGCACACACACACACACACACACACACACACACACACACACACACACACACACACACACACACACACACACACACACACACCCTTTGTGCCGAGTCCCATCGCAGCTCTGTGTTCCAGTTTCCATCCATCACTTCTAATACACACAAACATCACCTATAGTTTCAATTTTCTCCAGTTTTCCATATAATTTCCTCGTTCTGGGCACTTTACCACCGCCCTGTGCTCCTACGTGGTTTTTCTACTAGCACTGATGTAGTTTAAGGACGTGATGTAAAGATGAAACGGAAACCTTCATCACAAATTCAATGTAAACTCACAACCTTACGCGCGTCAGTCACCCACCAGAGGAAACAGTGTGAGGGTTACCGCTGCTCCTCACCCACTGAATGTCTGAGGGTCTGAGGCAGGTCTTGGTAGCCGTGGGAGTCCAGTGCCCACCCTACTACTCGCCTGCCCTCGGCCTCACCACGTTGCCATGTGGGATAAGGGGCGGGAAGGGGGAAGGTGGGTATCGATATGGTAGGAGAAAAACAAACTGATGAATGCCAGCCTCTATACCGTGAGGATGCTGCCGGGCATTAAACACAAGTCTAGCCTATACCACCACTAGTCTTAGGCACTGTTATGACGTTTAGGGATTCACTTCATCACCACTACCATCACTATCGACCTAAGGATACATGCAGCTCAGTACACTACGGCTGCCAGTCCACCGCAGCGTCAGCCAGTGTTGTATGTCAGGCGAGTATGTCTCCACTCTGCTGCGGTGAGGGTGAGGGGAAGATACACAGCTGTGGCTAAAGCAACGTGAACGGTAACTTTATCCCGGGTCACAGGGAAGGGAGGAGTGAGGGAGGATGAGGCGAGCAGGGTGAGTGTGTCCCGGTGTGGCGTGATGTACCTGGCAGCAGCTATGGACTGGCCAGCCTGCATGTAAATACCTGGTGTTGCAGGAACTCCACCAATATTGATCCACCTCCATTATAGCGTCTCAACCACCACCACCACCACCACCACCACCACCACCACGACGCTGCCAGTGAGTGTGGTGACTATTGTGTTCTAAAGCTAAATATATGTTCCCCTACATGACAAAAACACATAGTAACACATGCTACTTTGACTTAAAAATAACAGCAAGTGAAGCAGTGTGCGTGACTGGCCTCAGCAGCGCCCAACACAGGTGTGAGGCAGCTGGAGCAAGTGTTAGACACTCCCAGTGGCTTCCTTCCTCTCTTGCTTCCCGCCCTATTGACGTAGTATTTTTTTTTACGGAAATCTTACAACACCGATATTTGAGTGTATAGAAAAGGATTGATAGAGAGAGAGAGAGAGAGAGAGAGAGAGAGAGAGAGAGAGAGAGAGAGAGAGAGAGAGAGAGAGAGAGAGAGAGAGAGAGAGAGAGAGAGAGAGAGAGAGAGAGAGAGAGAGAAAAAAAAAAGGAAGAAGAGTCACGTCATCAGTGAGAGCGGTTATTGCCGCTCTCTCTCTCTCTCTCTCTCTCTCTCTCTCTCTCTCTCTCTCTCTCTCTCTCTCTCTCTCTCTCTCTCTCTCTCCTTTTAATTAACACCTTGCACCTTACGTTTGACAAGCAGAGATTAAACAATTAAACTTTCATATCACTTCAAACCCTTCCTTCTTCCCATGCAGATAAGATAGCAAAGTTGAAGCCATAGAGGTGATAAGGAAACTCAAGCCATACCAAAGGAGTTACAAAAATATTCACAATTACATAAGATAACGCTTGAAAAAAATAGAAAAGCAACAGGATAAATTTTTGTTGGTCTAACACTCGTATCAGATTCAGGATAGAAAAAGAGTGTTAAATTTCACTCAATCTTGTTTGTACCGGACTGAGTAGTAGTTAAACCCACCTAACCTGCTACCTTTCCCTTTAATCAACCTCACAATACTACACAGCTTTGAGGATTGATAAGGAAATAAGGCTCTTTTATCTGACAGGAGGTAAGAGGAGGCAGCGAGGGAGGAGCGTTAAAGGGAGTAAAAGGTTATTGCCTCAGTGAAAGTACAAGTAGTCGACCTTGTTCCTAATCCAGACTAGGGTTCACTATGACTGTCAATGCACTGATAAGTAAGTCACCTTCCTTCACTCAGCACTTGGCATGACAGAAGAAGGTCAATGATGTACTTTGTCACTTTCTCATACTGACAAGACACATCACTAGGGACTGTGACCTTGGCTAGCAGTTGCGGAGGTGTTGGAGAATTTCAATATTATTATCTCACCCACTGCTTCTGACACTTACGTCCCCCTTCCCCCATGACAGGTTTAGGGGAGGTAGGCAGTGCGTCTGGCAGTCACATGTGAGGCGGGGAGACAGTGAGGGGACTGGGGGGACGTCTGGTTGAGCGAGTGGTGTGAGGTATGAGGGGTGAGGGGATGGGTGGTGCAAGGATGGCGGGGGTGGAGGTAAGGACAGGAAGGGCGGATAGCGGGCAGTGCATTAATAGCGGTGACGCAAAAATAGGTGAATGCAGGTATGTTCTCATCCGGTCAACAGCCGCCCACAACCCGCTACGCCCACGCCCACATCCCACATGCCTGACATCAAACTGAGCACCTTCCCTCATCTTTCTCCATGAGGCTGTGACGCAATGCTTCGACAAACTGCTGACGAATCGTAGTTAATTAAGTTTTAAAGACGTGAACACCATACTTAAGATTTTGACTGAGGTGGTTTTACTGGAGATTAAGATTCATATGGTATTAGTGTTCCATAAGGCTGGCTGGCGAGGCTTAGTGATTAGGAAAACGTACGGTAGCAATGACTAGTAGTAACTGGTTAGCCGGCGATCGGATTCCCAGACACGTTGCTGGTGCTCATGTGACACCTTGTTCTGGCACCTTTCCCCCGCTGACCTCACCAAGGTTCTCCCAGGGTGTAGTCTTACCCCGTGGCGTCTGTCAAGCTTACATAACCACAGCCTTACCACGACACGAGCTCAGTTAGTGAAGAGATAGTCATTTTTGTAAGTAAGTTTTAACCTTATTCAAATTTGTTGGTATTTTAATATTTCATCGTGTTATCAATTTGAGAACTATAAAGAGGTGTATGATATTGGTATTGGTGGAGAAGGTGAAAGGAGTTTTGGCATCAGTTCCAATGACAAATGTGGGTTTGACGTAAGACAAACAAAAAACGAAAATGAGTAAATAAAACGTGACATAAACCCTTCTCTTCTTACCCTCCAATCACAGGTGGTATTCCTTTCATGCTGATGGTAAGTGGAAGGAAGAGAGGATGTCGATTGCAGACCAAATTCAACCATGTACATTTCCTTTCCTATCGCCTAAAGAATCCAACACTACAGCCTAATACTCATAAACATACCATGGCGTTTTATACATAAATCAAAATGAGGTAAATAAATCAAACAGGTAAGTGAGAAGCCAACTATGTAAAAACCTCATCTATACGACTAACACAAGCTACGTATCTACAAGTCATAAGGCATGATACAAATTACTGAAGATGGTGACTCAACAAGTTCTTTAGAGGGTCAGCACTGGCCTCCACTCACCATCGAGGAGGAGCTGCGAGTCCCTCACTACACTACAGGTTCTGATTCCCATGACGACCACTGGAATGCCGCCGCCGAACCACCCTCCCACGGGCTCAGGTGGACGAGACTGGATCCATCACGTTAATTTAGGTTGGTTTTAAAGGAGCTTCATCGCCCTTCACATAACACCCTTCGCCAGGCAGCAAGAGGCACAGACTACATTTCCTCGCCATTGAGGAGGATGTGTTAGTAACGTTGGAGGGTAACAATACAGACTTTCCTTCGGTATCTGATTATCCACGTGCCATAAATTCATGAGTTTGTTTTATGCTGGTATAATAGAAACCTTGACTTCCATTATTTCAAGGTGAGTTAATTCAGTTATGAACTAGATATTAATCACACCACACAGCACCGATGCACCACGCCAGCGCGTGAAAGTACATCAGAATCATTATAATTAGTCGATGTTAATGGTGTTTAAACCGTAATAGCATTTTCACTAAACAGTAATGTCCAATTCGTGACCAAGGCAGAGCGACAGCCGGCTTCCCGCGGCCATTCTGACACTGAAGCAAGAGTGGTGCTACACAGGCTACCCTCGCGGAGTGAAGCCCCGCCGATGGGTGGAGATAAGGGTGCCGAGGCCCTTAGAAGGGTTCCTGCCCCTACACACCGTCCCAGATTACACCTGACGAGGGGAAATGTCGGCCTCTATAACATGGATATCCGATGCTGTTGTCCCTCTGCCGGGGAACAAAGCAACCCGCAAGGATAATCAGTGTTACCAAGCACTTGTGACACGAGAAACAACAAGAAAATTCATAAAACAAAACGGTAATAAAAGCGAATATAAGTTACGCATCTGACCCTAAAAGGTGGTATAAAAGACCATCTCGTGTTTAGTTTAAGAAATATACATTCACCATTCGTATCGTTTTCGTACATGACCCAAGGAGGATATGGAACCAAGTCCTCATACAAGTGGCACGTTAGGCACCACTATAAATATCCTTTCATACATCTTCTTTGACGCTCAAACTCAACAAACAATATAACAAAACAAGACTTACCTGCAAATCCGCACAAAAAAAAAGTAAACTGGTTCATGCGTGGGAGCAGGTGTGTGTGTGTGTGTGTGTGTGTGTGTGTGTGTGTGTGTGTGTGTGTGTGTGTGTGTGTGTGTGTGTGTGTGTGTGTGCAACTAGGTCAATGTGCACATGCTCACATTTACAAGGAATCGGTATGTACACACAAACTTGCAAGGAAATGTAAACACTCCAATATAACAGAATCAACAAATAAGAAATACACAGACCACGGCTTCTCTCTGTGTGTGTGTGTGTGTGTGTGTGTGTGTGTGTGTGTGTGTGTGTGTGTGTGTGTGTGTGTGTGTGTGTGTGTGTGTGTGTGTATAAGTAAGAGACAAAAAAAGAGAGAGAGCCGTGGTGTAAGAGGGGCGGGTACTCACATTGCACCTCCTGCAGCTCGGGTTCCAGTGATCCTTCCATCTGCAGGTGCGGTATGATGTCCATGAGGCACTTGATGTTGGTCTCGGTGGTGGCCACGATCTCCGCCTGGCGAGGGACACAAGGCGGCGCTACAGTGGACTCCTTAGCATTATAAGTCTTAGCTGCCATATCACCTCACTCACTATGATGAAATGACTAGTAACTGGCTATTGAATGTTACGTGCTATTACTCTCCACCTATTAAGTCTTGATGCTTAATGGATGGAGAAAATTTGTCGTGATTTATATATTATTCACTTCGCGTCATTTTCGGTTCAGTTTGCTGGTTTCTGTTACGTTCAGTTAAGCAAATCGTTATGTGGTAAGTTGTATTCTATTTTGCAACTGTTCGTTACGTCGCAGCAGGCACCCCGCACTCCACCGCTGCCAGATGGGGAGTGACTGGCGGGTCGGGTAAGCACTCCAAACACGTACCTCCTCAAGGACGCTATGCTGCCTCCATCGTGGTTTGAGGTCCAAACACTGACTCTCAACCTCACACTCCTGCGTCTCTACACACTCTCACCACAGCCTCATTTCCGACCAGCTGCGGTTCCTGGCGTACAATGGACCCCCGCATTGCCACACTTCCTGTCAGCAATTACTTTTCGTTCCATCTTTCCCCGCCGATAATCACCATTCGCCCTCCGGCAACTACAACTACTTTTTCATGGTTGAACAAAAATTTGGTGTTTTATAAATTATACTTTGATGTCAAAAACAATGAAAGAACTGGTGTAAGTTCTGGTATTTGCGAGCGCAGAAAGGCAGCTTCATATGGCAACACGATGTGCGTATAGTACGAGGCCTCCGTAAGACTGCTGAGGCAACCTTTCACTCGATACAAAGACTTGATAATAGCTGCAAGATGATGTTGAATTAACGTTTAATGAAAATAAGATCTTCAATTGGTTATCTTTTCTTTTCGGCTGTTAAATAACGAATGTTGTGAAACACATAATGATGAAACCAGGGCCTTTGTTCTAATAAGTGAGACTGAAACAACGTAGTGCACGTGCAAAGCACACAGGCAGGTAAGGCAAGGCGTGTTCAATGCAACCAGCGGGTCAAGGACACGAAGCTCTCACTAACACAGAAAACGGTCTGAGCTCGCGACAAGGAAACTGCAGCATATTCATGATATACTATTATATTCATGATTCATATTTTTTCCATTTTCATCATTTAGAAAGTTTTCAGACATGCTTCCATGCGTCAGCCTTGTTTATCTAATTGGTGTTCACCAAGCTATATAGTCCCTAGCAGCCTCCCTGCAAGTCCCTCTGGACCACTTCAGTCAGTTTTCTCTAAAAACTCTATCTACATTTTTTATGAACAAGGTATGATGGAGTTTCTTTCCCATATGGGGAGAGTGACACCTGAAATGATGATGAGCTATCCCATGTTACTCAAGCCAAGATTGTTGAGCTACACTTGCACCAGCAGACACAATACTTACATAGTCCAGTCCGAGGCCAGCCTCGCTGGAGTACTTCTTGAGCACATTATCAGTGACGGTAAGCTGTGACCTAGACTGGTCGATCACGTGGTGCAGGTCATCCAGATCAGAGTCAGAGTCCAGATCTCGTGGACCTGAGGGTGCCAGGCTACGGAGGCGGCGGTGGGGTGGGGTGCGGCGCCCCCGAGGCGGCACACCGGAGAAGGAGGAAGCACCGTCAGAATCTATGTACTTGCGATAGTCATCACCAAACTCCAACAGCCGCCTGGTTGCGTCCTGGTCGATGTCCTCAGAGTAGGGTTCACTCAGGTACTTGTACTCCTGCAAAACATACATAAGTTTCAGTATGACGGTGAGCATTAAGGTTGACAGTCACACTCTTTCCTTCACTACATACTTTACAGTACCCACCCCACTCACTGAGCCCAGCTAGACTTCTCACCTGGTAGGGATCCCACGCCTGTTCAGAGAGGGAACTCATGTCCTCGTGGGTGTTCGGCCCATCCTGGTCACTCTGAGTGAGGCTCCGGGCGGTGTGGGCGGGGCTGCGGGTGGCTGGCACCTCCTTGATCGGCTCGGGGCTGGCAGGGCGGGACTCGTCGCTGGAGTAGCAACCTTTGTTTGCTCGGCGGGTGGGTGTCCTGGGCACGCCCAGCACTGCCCCGCAGTCAGACACACACTTTTCCGTGGAGGAGGTCATGCCCCCTGATCCGGTGCGGCATCCTGTGTGGAGAAATGTTGTTAGAGTTATTCCTCAGCATTACTACACATCTATCAATATTCTTGGCTAAGAAAGTCATAAATATTGACAAGAATAGTATTGTAATGGCGATATTTTAATGTATAACAACAAGCAATACTTCAAATATGAACACCCTGTGTTGTAACATATATACAACACATAGTCATGTGTTGTAACATATATACAACACACAGTCCATCCGTACAGTGTGTGTCAGTACCAACTCACCCGTGAAGGAGGAACTCTTCACGATGTACCGCCTGGAGTGTGAGCACGTGTCTGACCCAGAGGAATGAGACTTGGAGAAGCGGCGCGTCGGCGACACTTGTACGTTGTCTGAGCCTCCCGAGAGGTTGAGGGCAATACCTTCTGAACCAGAATCCGTCCGTCGCCCCTGTAAGAATAAAGAAAACGAGTCACACATTTTCTTTAAGTAAACTAGAGGGTAAGCCTCACTAAAAGCTCAAATATATGTTACACAGCCATTGCCATCCTTCAGTGTAATACTTACCAGGGAGAGATTGGATTTCCTGCGAGCCCTTGTCTTCTTCCTTCTGAGAGAGCCGGTGGCGCCGCTGCTGGGGGAGATGCGGCCAGAGGATGCGATGCTGGTGGTGATGGTGGTGGAGTTGGACATGGTGGCCAGACTGGCGGCGGTGGCGGGGGAAGGGGTGGGAAGCGAGGCGGCCTTGGGTGTTGAACTACTGGTGGCAGCGCCGGTGGTGGTAGTGGTGGTAGAAGTGGAGCTGGAGGTGGAGGTGGAGGTGGAGGTGGAGGTGAAGGTGGAGGTGGAAGTGGAGGTTGAGGTGGAAGTGGAGGTGGTGGTGGTGGTTTCCCCGCTGAAGGAGGAAAGAGTAAAGTCATTGAGAGGATGAACGAGGAATCGTTACTTTTCATTATACTAGCACAGGCAGCTGAAGAGATGTGTGTGTGTGTGTGTGTGTGTGTGTGTGTGTGTGTGTGTGTGTGTGTGTGTGTGTGTGTGTGTGTGTGTGTGTGTGTGTGTGTGTGTGTGTGTGTAATGTTCGGTAATACTACAATTTAGTTAATACAATACAAGCACAACAATCAAAACAAAGTGAATGCGTCCTATAAAAAGATAGTCAGGAATGCGATGTTAATGGGTCCCGCTCAGACACTTTCACTACATCTCCAGTGCTGCCGGAATCTGGCGTTCAGGAAGGAGGGAGAGGAGCCCTTAACGCCAACACAATCTCCTTTAGCTATGAAGTGCGTTAGGCTGTTTAGCACCAAGGAAGAGTAACTGCAAGCCATTATTAATTGTTCAACGAGTGTGAGATCTCGGCGATGTTAGTGCAAGATATGAATGAACTATAGTGGTATTTCTTTTATAATTTTGATGTTGTAATTAAAGTGCATTGTGATTTTATGCTTAGGATGACTTTAAAACATTACTAATAAGTCTTACAATACGCAGGAGTAACCCAAATGTGTAATAAATAAATAAAGAGAGAGAGAGAGAGAGAGAGAGAGAGAAAAAAAAAGAGAGAGAGAGACGGGAAGGAGGCTGTCAATTCCGCAATATGACTAACAGGAGAGGTATGTTTGCCGGGAGTGACTTTCTACTCTCATCTCATTCTTTCCTCCACCTTGTGCAAGCCTCGCCTCGCTGCCTTTCGCGCCACAAATATCTCTTCATATTAATTTCCCGCCAGCAGCGAATGTTCGGCAGTGTTTGAGAGGAGAATACAGAGACGGAAATGTCGGATGGACAGAGAGAGATCGTGAGTGTGTGTGGTAGTGACAGATGTCACCAGAAAATCATTTACGCTTTGTCTCTCACACTCACAAGTTAGGCGGTGAAGATTGTGATATTTTTCTTTCCTATTTTGATTTTGAGATAAAGTTGTATCTTAGTTTTAGTCAGTATAATAACGAGTGACTGGGCGTCCACCCGTGGCGGAGGAACACCCCGCCCAGCTGCCGACACCGTGCACTTCCGGGTGAAGCTGACGGGCTGTCTAGCGTGACTGGGAGAAGGGTTCACTCATTCATGTGTGTGTGTGTGTGTGTGTGTGTGTGTGTGTGTGTGTGTGTGTGTGTGTGTGTGTGTGTGTGTGTGTGTGTGTGTGTGTGTGTGTACATAGATATATAAAACTGTAAATATTGCTAGACACAGATAGGACACAGCATACTTAGGCCTGCCAGCCAGTGTGAGGCAATACCAGGTAACACTATGGTTTGCTGCTTCATGCCTCACTACGTCAGCAGCGTAATGTATATACTTACAATGTCTGGTTGTCATTGGTCGGGGTGTCCGGGGTGGCAGACAGCAGGTGGTGAAGGGTTGTCTCGGACACTGACGACGGTGTCTGGTCGAGCCGTGAGGATAACTGTGTCAGCTCACTCACGCTCAAAGGACGCTGCTCGCCTGACCGCCGTTTCCGATTACGCAGAACAACCTGTTGAGGGAAAGTAGAGAAATCAATGTTGTTGTTTCTTGTGAACCACTAAGAAAAAAGCAATCCTGTTATCCTGAGCATAGTTTGGTTTACAAAGTTACTGCCTGCTGCCTTACCTTGGGTTGGGTGGAGTCTGTCAACGAGGGAAAGAAGGACATGCGCTCCATGGTGGGAGTGTTGTCCGTGGAAGGCAAGGGATCACGCGAGCCTCGGAGGGAACCCTTGGTAGATGTGGCTCGCTGAGTGGCGGTGGAGGCATCCATGTCGTCAGAGGAAGCAGACTCAACATCGCTCTCGCCTGTTGTCAGTTCACCTGAAGCATCACAGGAGTCCTGGACACAAGCGACAGACAAGCGGGCCTCGCGTCGTTGGGAAGCGATCCACTGCTTGACACGGGTCTGTTTGCTGCCCCCTGCGCCCACCAAGCTGGCGTTTAGCTGTAACTGGAGATGTGGCCGCGGGGACACCACTGGAGGAGGCTCCTCGCCTTCCATCGGCTCCCGCACCATCCGCTCAGCGCCAGACACAAGCAGATTCAAGGATTCCTTGCTGATGGAACGCTGAGCCTCGGGGTACTGCGGCGGTTGTTGTTCAGCACGCAAGGCTTGCTGCTGTCCAGGGGTGCCGCCATCGCTTTCAGTGTCCATATGCTCATGTAATACAACCTCTTCCTCGGTGCCACTCAAGTCATTGTCGCTGGACATGTTGGAATTCAGCCAGTCAAGCTCCTCGGGGACGGCCGTATCGATGATCTTCTGCAGGGCCTCATGATCAACTTCCTCGTCACAACTGAATTCGAGTCTGGTGCGAATTGACTCACGGCACACACTGCGTCGTCGGACCTGGTAGAGCCTGTTCTTAGCTGGGTCACCCTCCACCAAGTTAAGGTTGGCTTGGCAAGCGGCGGTAGCGGTGGCGGTGTGGGTGTTAGTGGAGGCTTCTTCCGTGTCGGTGTCCTGATGCTTGAAATCAAAGATGGCACAGTTAGGTGATGGTCGTTCAACGTTTGTGCAGCTGGTCTTGGATGGCGAGTCTCTCACTCCACTGACTTCACTACTAGGAGACACTTCGTTCAAAGAGGAACTCAAGTTGAGGCCAGAGTCTTCGGTGGTTGCCGGAGACACCACAAAGTTGTTGCCGTTAACTTGATTCATGTTTTCCATTTCTCCGTCTGTCGCAACGCCAGTAGTGATGTCAGGGGTTGAAGACTTGTGGGTGTTGTGGATCATATTAACGTCAGCAAGGATGTCAGGAGGCGTAGTAGGTTCACCACAGCGAGCGCGCACTGTGTTCAGACCGACACTCCCCACCATGACGGGGTCTTGGTTACCTGAGGCCGAGCTGCTGCTGCCGCCGCTGTTTGGAGCCCCGTCAGGAGTATCGCAGTCAGGACTAGAAGAAGAGTTGCTGGTCCCTTGTTTGTGTTGGTCAAGTTCAATCACCATTGGCTCTGGGCCAAGGCAGGGAAGGGGGGACACAGGGTCACTCGCTGACGTTCCAGTCACACACACGTAGTCATCCTGTAACACACGTACAAACAATGTTATATTGCGCAAATTATTATCATTGTGAAAGAACTATTGTCCCATACTATCAGGTCTATGACTATCACACACCACTGACTATTACTATCACAACATACATAGACCATGCACATAATTTGCGCGAAAGAA
Source organism: Cancer borealis (assembly GCA_036785275.1). Taxonomy (NCBI): domain Eukaryota; kingdom Metazoa; phylum Arthropoda; class Malacostraca; order Decapoda; family Cancridae; genus Cancer; species Cancer borealis. Next base: position 8,034 of record JAXIVD010000044.1, on the reverse strand, counting down.
ACAAGATCTTTCCACGGTGCTGACATGGCTGGCAAAGAGATGCAAAGTATAAAGCAGATAAGTGAGGCAACTCAGGAACAGCAAGTCGAGTTGGCCGCAGGCGTCCAGGGTCGAGATTGTACTGAGTCACTCTAAACATGGACAACAAACACTATCAGTGGTGTTCGTGTCCAAGCTCACGCAGACCACCAACATCCCGACCCACACCACAAACTGCATTATCTTCTTATCAGTCGTTGTCAACACTGCCGCTGTGAGCATGGCTAGGAAGGTTTTTAATATCAAACTGTATGGCAAGTATAATTACAAGCAGGAACACCAGGGCATGCATTGTGGCATCAACATGCAAATATATAATGCGTGGAAGGAGTGCAAGAGGAAGACTTAGTAACAGAGGCAAGCAAGGTTCATGCATGGGGATGGTCGACGATTAGATGGGGAGGTGATGCAACAGGGGAATGCTCTTGCGTTTACCTGCGCCTGCGTGTGACTGCCGCCCGAGACTGCCGGCGAGGACTGGGTCGGTAGAGGGAGGGAGAAAGGAAGACAGTTGAGTGCAGGAAATGACTTCACTGTCCCGATACAACACGACCCAACACGTGGAAGGGTAGGACGGGGGGACGGAGAGTGGTAGGGAAGGAGGATGGAAGAACAGGATGCAACTGAGACCAGGGATGGAGTAAGCGAGAAGACTAAAGGATTTTAGAAGGATACTAAACGGCAAATCAAAATACCAGCAATGAAATATCACTTGTGAAATAGACGTTGTGTTTGTTTGGAGAGAGAGAGAGAGAGAGAGAGAGAGAGAGAGAGAGAGAGAGAGAGAGAGAGAGAGAGAGAGAGAGAGAGAGAGAGAGAGAGAGAGAGAGAGAGAGAGAGAGAGAGAGAGAGAGAGAGAGAGAATCCCACAGTGGTGCATAGTCACTGATCAGCATAGAAAAGCTTAAAACTTAGGCGCAGTGAGAAGCTTCCAAGACTCAACACTGCCAACGACGAGACGAAAGGGAAAGTGAGGCGAGAGAAGCAAGCAAAGTGTGTGATGGGGGAGTGCAGAGGAGGCAACGGTCAGGTGCAGTAGGTGAAGGGAAGTTATATAAAAAAAAAAAGTGTGTTGGAACAGTTCAGTGCCAACCCAATGCATCCTTAGACGAGTGCCAACCCGAACTAGGCCTGGCATCACTCCCTGCGCCCCGACACACTCACAGCCAGTCGGGTTTGAGGGACGGGACGAGGAGGCTGTGAGGCCGAGCACCCATCACCACCTAACACTTAACATACGCAGTGCTGAGCGTGTGCATGACATTTCACCTTAAATGTATGTGTAAAGAAAACATCCACAGCTAAAGCTCAGCAATCATTTCAAACATAAACCATGATAACAACCTGAGGATATTTAAAACATTTCCTCGAGGCCTCAACACTCACCTCGATGTAGGAGCCACCTTCTGAGAGGCTGGAATCGTCGGCAGACCAGCGTAGTGTCCTAGCACGGCGTGAGTAGTGGCGTGCAGCAGGGCGGGGTGAGGGCGGGCAAGAAGACCCTGAAGATGACCCGCAGGAGGCCGAGGAGGTGGACAGTCGGCGGAGTTTGCTTACCGGTTCATCCTCAGACTCGCTGCCAGACGTGCTTAGAGGTTCCTGCTGAAGAGGGTAAAATTCAGTCTCACTACACTTTCCTTACTCCACGAAACTAATGTTAAATGTTTTATCTATCTCTCTTTTATGATAATGCAAGAAACGATTAGAATATATATTAGCCAGATGAAGGAATTAATGTTAAAAGTATATGTAATCCCAGCTGATTAGTTAGATAGCAAGAGTATAACTTCAATATCTAATCCCTGATAACTTCCTCGGTGTGACGGACGGAGGGTCGCTTTCCGTCGTTATAAAATTGGATGCGCCACAACGTCAAAGTAAACATTATGCGTGACACTAATCCGGCGGCGCGTGGCAGCTGGGTCTAATCGCAGTTCATTTTCCAAGAGAGGAGATCTATCAGAGGGTTGACGGACCGGGTGTGGAGGCCTAAAGGATGAATCAGGTTGGGTCTGCATGCGGCGGAAAAAGTGAGCAGTAATCCTCTTTAAATAGTGATTAAGGCTTCGGTGGCAGAAAGGGACGGATATTAGGGGTGTTGTTGGTGGTGCCAATGTGTTTATCTTCCATCAGGGGCGACGCTGGAGGGTGAAGGGAGGTGAAGGGAGGTGATGGGGTGTGATGGGGCACACAACAAAGGGCTCAGCGTCCCCCCTTTCAGGCTGGCCGACCCGGGATCACTTTGATGTAATCGTTTAATACAACACCCGGAAGGCTAAACCATATCCTTCGATGTCTAGTTTTCTTAGAGTTGGATTCGTTCAATTTCCGACGAAAAATAACTTAAATGTAACTAGCACAAAACTATAAGAAAATAAAGTCTTTCCGTGAAGTTAGTTATAAAGGAGTTGATGTATAAGGATTTTTTTTCACCCTATCAATCTGCATTAATTTTGAAGCCTTTGATATATCATACAAGGGCAGAGAGACACGCGACCATTATAAGCAACTTCCACGGTGTTGTGAGTCCCTGGGAGCATCATGAACACCCTTAGGAAAGAACATCAATGCACATGGTCACGTCTTAACTTGTGCCAGATAATCAAGACACGAGACTGTAAGAAAGCGCAACTGTGGCCTCAGAAATAGATATAAAGATACTTGTAGATAGAGAGCTACTGGATTACATTACGATTATGCTCTGGGAACTACCTGACTTTACCTGCCCATATAACCTTGAAGCCACACAATATACTACTTAGATACGTTCCTCAAGAGGCTTAAGGGGAGTCACCTTAACAATACATCTCCCTCACTACCCACGACAAGGCACAGAAGAGATAAATCCTCAGCCATTACTTCCAGCCAAGCATTCCACCCAACCTCAACCCTCGCTCCTTATCTCTATCGTGGCCTCATCTGTTATCTTGACACGAGGGACTGATGGTTCATGATATCGACGCTTATCGCTGCCACATAACACTTTTATCCACGCGAGGAACCATGACACGAGCCCCGGAGTGAAGAAAAAATATGTGGAATTTTACGGTTATTTCTCAGTCTGTTTTTTCCTTGTCACTCAAATGCGATAAATTATGAGAGCAGATCTGATGTCCATGTTACGGCAATGGAGTTTCGATGACAAGCATTTTGGCGTTTGAGTGATAGGTGTTGAGTCTAACGAGGACATTTATACCTCTGTGTTCTCTCATTCCTTCCGCAGGTATACAAAGTGAAGGTGGTCTTGCCTTCCAGCCAGTCTCCAAGGTCCCACACACCTACCCGCGGACCACACACACACACACACACACACACACACACACACACACACACACACACACACACACACCAACTGGGAGGTGAATAGAACTAACATTATTATATTCAACTGGAAATAAAATTGCTTAACAATGGTACGAACAAGAACAGTATTCATCAACCTGCACTTCAATGATTGAGGACAAATAAATAAATAAAACATTCTACTAGACCCAAGACAAAATGCGGCAACATAGATCAAAACTATAAAAAAAACTCGCTTATTCTGAGTCAATTCATAAAACGCGGCACAGTTGTGTAAGAAGTAATCGCTTTATAAACTGACACATGATGAAAGAGTCGAGGCAGTAAAGATAGAACACCAACATCACATCAAGGTCTCGCTGCTTCCCACATCAGCATCAGCATACTGTGAGGAACAACAACTCCCCAGGAATGACTGAAACACGTAAACAGACTCATTCACGCCCCTTTAAGACATCCGCATACCATTAACCACCCACCGCGAACACGTAAATGCCTCGCCTCTCCGCTAAGGGAAATGGTAGCCAGGGGTGCGTCATCCTCCTTAGACGGTCAGCGAGCCACTGCGCTACACATTATCACCCTGAAACTCCGTGATTTGTGAGGTATTTCCCTGCGACGGCCAGCAGCTGCCTTTATTGTCCTGGGCACGGTCAAGGATCCCCCGTCCCTCTCTTCTCCAGTCCTTCTCTTTCCCTACTCCGATTTCTAGAGCCTCTTTTCCTTTTCCTCCTCTCATGCCACTTCATCGTTTCATTCTTTTTTCTACATTTTTCCTTCTCTTCTGCTCTCTCCACAAGCTTTAATCCTCCTCCTCCTCCTCCTCCTCCTCCCACCTCACCCTCTGATCGAGTCCTCCCGTCAGCTTACCACACCCCACACCCGTCACGCGTGTCCCTCAGCGACCCTCCTGACGAAGACATCTGGAAGGTTCAGGTTCGCTGGACCATGTCGGGGGAGGACAAGGCCGCTGAGAGCACAGTTGTGAGTCACAGCCGGTCATCCTCGGGGTCAGTAAGCTCGTCCACTCTGCCATCTGCCATTAGGTTCGCGTGAGTGCCATTCTTGAAAGACTGAGGCACTTCCCTTGATTCTGAGGCGGAATTGCACGACTGAACCCAACTTGACAAATGGTTAACAATCGAAAATCTTCAGTAACTTGTATATTCTATCATATCATAGTTATATATATTTGTTTATCATTAACAGTAGTAGCACTAGTAGTAATAACGTTGAAGGTGGAAAAAAAAGGACTAAGTTTCCTTCATCTTCCGTGGAATCAAGTAAACACAACACAACTCTAAGCGGCTCTTAGTCTCTGTAGCAAAGTGTTCAGTAATCCCCTCCGGCCATTGCTCCTTTCTGGCGTTGATGTGACAGGCTGGCAATGATAATAATAATGGGAGTGGAAGGGGCGAGATGGAGAAAGGAAGCGTGGGTGCTCCCCCCTCTCATTTTAGCCTGTCTCTCCCTCCTCTCACTCTCTCCACGCCCCGGTGAACAGCAATTATCCCAGTCACTGCTGCAACCACACGCATTAGCCGGGCGGAGAGGCTGGAGAGGAGGGAGGGGCGGGAGGGGCGGGAATGCAGTAGAGAGGAAAAGACGAGAGGGGGAAGGGAACCAATATGAAGAGATTTACAGAAAGAACATGAAGTAGTGACTGGACGGAAAGTGAAGTCGTCAAGGTAATGAAAATATTGACACCCTCCAGAACATGAGATAAGTATTGGGAATGTGTGAGTGTGAGTGTGAGTGTGAGTGTGAGTGTGAGTGAGAGTGGTACGAGTCATAACATTACCTGATGAGAACGTGGAAGTGCAAGGGGATGAGGGAGGAAAAAATGTTGAAGTGAAGAGTATCAAGACCACTTTAGAGGATAAGGGAACATCAGGAAGGCCCTTCATCACCTTCCTCACGTCTATCACTACTGTTACGCCTCACCACCACCGCCTCTTTCCCTTTCTCCTACACAAAGCCACCTCCACCCACACCCCTCCACCCACGCGCGCCACACCATATCAACGCTCCATTCTATCGCTGAAACAAATATATATAGTTAATATCCGCGTCCCTCTCTGTTTCTCCTAAAATTATTATATGTAATAACTACCTCGAGCCCATTAACAATTCTAAATAAAAGGATATGGTTTCAATATGCTAGATACGCTTCATAACTGCTCAATTAAACGTGTGTAGTTAAATGATGGATTGAATGGGAGGTACACGGCAGAAAGTTGCATCGTCACTTATATGTGGAATTTAGGAAGCAGTAGAAATACACTTCCATAACAACAGAGAGGAGTGTGATACTTTCGCAATCTCTCCAGCGTCGTGTTGATTGAGATTCTCGTTCCACTAGTCCAACAGCATCGTCCTTCACCTGCTATAGCACACCCCACGCTCTACCTTGCCTTGCAACCTACACACACCTACGCGTTACAGTACTACCACCTCTTCCTAGCCTCTGATATAAGCTTTAAATACAAATACAAAGTACAAATAAACATTTAATATAGTAAGAAAAGGAATACTGTTGTTATGTTGTTGTGTATCATTGAAGTTATCTTTTTGCAATATGTAAGGAGAGGATATAATAACGCACATTTTTGTCTGAGTTTTTTCTTTCTCCTTGACACGATGGCAGAAAATAGCCGTCAGCGAGCTACTGCGTCAGCCTCTGTGTGTGTGTCGCCGCTGACAGGCTGGGAAGGGAAGGACGACTTGGCGCGAAGCAATAAAAGATTTTTCTGTTGTCATGGTAACGTTTACGGCCTCGACGCAGTGTTACGGTGGCCAGGATGCGGGAGGTTAACTGGAAACTAACACCCACACCCTCGCCCTACTTCACCGTAGACGCCAGAGAATAGTATTGTTAAGCGTAAGATTCTACAATGTGTTTCATAATGTGTTTTCCTTATTTACTATTGATATGGAGGGTTTATCTTTCTATTCATTAGCTAAGAAACTTCTGTACATTGGTTTTAAGATGAATAAATGAGAAAACAATCCCTAGCAGCCACTTCAAAGGTGCGTCATTAATGAATCAGAATTTAGTGTCATGGCTGAAGAATGCTTGAGCGGCAGCCTTTACTGGTGAGCGAGACACATAATCAAAGATCCTACGGAGGGCAGCCTCTACACGTCTTCCCAGGCTTCGCAGGACCTCCGGGTTCCTCCAGGTGTCTTGCACTGGCGCCGCACGGAAATGAGTGTAAGGAGACATCTCTGGGGCATGATGCATCCTCCCCTTCGTGGCACTACGTCTTTGCCGAACAATGTTGGGGGTAAGGTTGTGGTAGGCTGCAGGCACCTGGTGCGCGGCAGGGGCGGCACGGAGCAACATGTTAATGTGGGCGATAGCACGACCCACCTTCACCTCCTGGCCTCGAACCACGACTCGGCCACCGCGACTCAGGCTCATTCGCACCTCGTAAGTCGACAGCAGCATCCGCAGTGTGCTTGCGTTGGGGCCGATCAGAATGCCACGCTCGTGTGGCGCTACCCTCACCACCCGGCTGGAGGTGTTGCTAATGCTATTCGATGCCACGTGATGCGTCCCGGTGTTCATCTTGCCACGATAGATGCTGATACTCTTCTCCTTTCCTTCGGCCATACAAAATATTTCACAGTATTATTTAAATGTTCGGTCACCTTAACCACGCCATCACAACTATTTTTTCTGAAGGATGAACACAACGGAAACTTCATCGAGCACCATTACCCCCTTCCCCCATAGCTCTCTCTCTCTCTCCCTCCCTCTCCCTCTTCCCCCCCCCTCTCTCTCTCTCTCTCTCTCTCTCTCTCTCTCTCTCTCTCTCTCTCTCTCTCTCTCTCTCTCTCTCTCTCTCTCTCTCTCTCTCTCTCTCTCTCGCAAATCAGCCTCCATGTAGGGTACTAAATATAAACAAAAGAGGAAATAACTCAAAGGCCCAACAAAGGAAATACAAAGGAATCTCAGTGTTTTCTAGACTCGTACATCAGTTTACTTACGAGCTTGAAGCCATAAACAACACTGAAACCACTTTGAAACAAGCACAGAAGAGAGAGAAAGAGACAGAGAGAGAGAGAGAAGAAGAAAAATAGGGTGCAAGCGTAAGAGTCTGAACGAGGGAAATTACATATCATCCCAACCTCCTATACTTGTTCCCCTTCAGTGAAAGCAATACGCCCTCATCCTCCCCTCTTTACCGGGCATTATTTAATTACTGGTCGGTAGTTAAGTCATAAAAAAGCTGAATATAAAGCTGTCTGGAAGCAAGACTCACCGGCGACCAGACACACCCACTGCCACGCCCTTAGGTATAGTGTCATGAGCCGCCACACTCACGCCCTATACTCCCTCCTCCCACGCCATGACATCAGGGTAACTACGCCTTCACACCACGCATGACCATCTGTACAAGTGTAATTGATTCTAGTGTGGCTGAGGATCTCTCTCTCTCTCTCTCTCTCTCTCTCTCTCTCTCTCTCTCTCTCTCTCTCTCTCTCTCTCTCTCTCTCTCTCTCTCTCTCTCTCTCTCTCGTACTGTTTATCTCTTGCTGTGACTTATCTATGCATCTTAGTGAATAAAATCATCAATATTTTCATTCAAGACTAAAACTGAAGATGTAACAATTCATAATGACTGAATAACCAGCAGCCGTCACAGAGATTCTTACCGTCCCCACACACCAAAGCACGACACTTGT
>JAXIVD010000043.1:400000-408571 GCA_036785275.1 Cancer borealis | reverse complement strand
CTTTACAAACTTAACTTAACTGTACTAACTAACTTAACTAACGTAGACTTAACTTAACTGAACGTTAACTTAAATTAACTTAACTTAACTTAACTTTAACGTGAACTTAACTTAACTTAACTGAACTTAACTTAACTTAACTTGTAACTTAAGCTTAACTTTAACTTAAAAGGTTAACTTAACTGTAGACTGCGTATACTTACGTAACTTAACTTAACTTAACTTAACTGAAAGTTAACTTAACTTAACATAACTTTAGAACTTAACTACTTAACTTAACTTAACTTAACTTGTAACTTAACTTTTAACTTAACTTATCGTAACTTAACTTAACTTAACTGAACTTTAAACTGTAACTTAACTTAACTTAACTGTAAACTTACTTAACTTAACTTAACTAGATCTTAACTTAACTTAACTTAACTAAACTTAACGTTAACTTAATACTTAACTTAACTGTAACTTAACTTAAACTTAACTTAACTGTAACTTAACTTAACGTTAAGCTTAACTTAACTGAACTGAACCTGAACTTTAACTGATACTTATAACTAACTTAACTTAACGTTACTGAGACTAACTTTAACTTAGAGCTTAACGTGAACTTAACTTTAACTAACTGAACTTAACGAACGTAACTTAAGCTTAACTGTAACTTAAGCTGTACTGAACGTTAACTTAGACTTAACTTAACTTAACTTAACTTAACTTAACTTAACGGTAACTGTAACTTTAACTGAAACTTATACTTAACTTAACTTTAACTTAACGACGTGGAACTTACTTAACTTGAACTTAAATTAACTTAACTTAACTTAACTTAACTTAACTTAAACTGAACTTAACTTAAACTTAACTGAACTTAAGACTTAACTTAACTCTTAACGTTAACTTGAAACTTAACTGTTAACTTAACGGAGTATAACTTAACTTAACTAACTTAACTTAACTTAACTTAACTTAACTTAACTTAACTTAACTTACGTTAACTGTAACTGAACTTAACTTGAACTTCTACTGTAAACTTAACTTATCTTACTTAACTTAATCTTTAACGTTAACTTAGGTACTTAACGTTGACTTAACCTTAACTTTAACTGTAACTGTAACTTGTAACTTATCTTAACTTTAACTGTAACTTAACTTAACTGTAACGTTAACTTGTAAGCAGTTAACTAGTAACTTAACGTAACGTGAACTTTAACTTGTATCTGAACTGTAACGTAACTTAACTGTAACTTACTACTTGAACTTTAACGTTAACGTGAACTGTAACTGTAACTTAACTTAAACTTAAACTAACTTAACTTAACTTACTTAACTTAACTTAACTTAACTTACTAACTTAACTTACGTTAACGTAACTTAAACTTAACTTGAACTGTAACTTAACTTGTAACGTTACTTTACTGTAACTTAACTTAACTATTATACTTAACTGGACGTACTTAACTGAACTTAACTTTAACTTAACTTAACGTTTAACGTAACTTAACTTTAACTTACTTACTTAACTTAACTGAACTTGAACTTAAACGTTAACTTAACTTAACTGAACGTGAACGTTAACTTAATCTTAACTACTTACTTAACTTGTAACTTAACTTAACGTTAACTTGAACTGACTTAACTTAACTTACTTAACTTAACGTAACTTAACTTAACTTAACGTACTTAACTTAACTTTAACTTAACTTGAACTTAACTTAACTTAACTGTACGTGTTAACTGACTTAACTTAACTTAACTTGTAACTTACTTTATACTAACTTAACTTATACTTAACTTACTGACGTTAACTTAACTTAACTTACTTAACTGAACTTAACTTTGAACTTAACGTTTAACTTAACTTAACGGTTAACGTAAACTTATACTTATACTTAACTTAACTTAACTTAACTTAACTTTAACTGTAACGTTAACTTTAAACTGAAACTTAACTTAACTTTAACTTAACTGTAACGTACGTAACTTAACTTAACTTAACTTAAGCTTAACTTAGAACTTAACGACTAACTTGAACTTAACTACTTAACTTAACTTAACTGAGACTTAACTTAACTACGTGAACTTAAACTTAACGTTAACTTTAACTTAACGTAACTTAACTGTAAACTTAACGTAACTGTAACTTAACTGTAAGCTTACTTGAACTTAAACTTAACTTGAACTTAACTTACTTAACGTACTTACTTAGACTAACTTAACTGTTTAACTTACTGTAACTTGAACTTAACTTAACTTACGTACTTGAACTGTGAACTTAACTTAACTTACCTGTAACTTAACTTTAACGTAACTTTAACTTAACTTAACTGAACTTAAACTTAACTGTAGATTACGTTAACGTAACTGTAACTTGAACGTTAACTTAGAACTTAACGTTAACTTTAACTTAACTTACGTACTTAGAACTTAACTTTAACTGTAACTTAACTTAACGTGAACGTAACTTAACTTAACTGAACTTTAACTTAACTTAACGTAACTTAACTTAAACTTAACTGTAACTTAACTTACTTAATTGTAACTTAACGTTTGAAACTTAACTTTTAACTTAACTTAACTTGAACTTAACTGTAACTTAACTTTAACTTAGACTTAACTAGTAACTTTAGACTTAACTTAACTTAACTTAACTGTAACTTTAACTTTAAACTTAACTGTAACGTAACTTAACTTAACGGTAACTAGTGAACTGTTAACTTAACGAACGTTTAACTTAACCTTACTAACTAACTTAATCTTACTTAACTTAACTTAACTTAACTTTAACTTAACTTAACTTAACTTAACTTAACTTGACTTAACTTAAACTGTACTGAACTTAACTTGATAACTGAACTTTAACTTTAACTTACGTTAACTGTTAACTTAACTTTAACTTGAAACGTTAACTTAACGTTAACTTAACTGAACTGAACTTAACTTTAACGTTAACTGTAACTTTAACTGTAACTTAACTTAACTTAACTTAGACTTTACTTAACTTAACTTAACGTAACGTTTTAACTTACTTACTTGAACTTAACTGTAACTTAACTTACTAACTTAACTGAACATTAACTGTTAACTTAACTGTAACTTAACTATGTAACTTAACTTAACTTAACTTAACTTCTTAACTTTACTTACTTAACTGGTAACTTGCAACTTAACTTAACTTAACTTAACTGTTAACGTTTAACTTGTTACTTAACTTAACTTAACTTAAACTGAACTTAACTACTTAACGTGAGACTGAACTTAACTTTAACTTAACTTAACTGTAACTTAACTGTTAACTTTAAACTTAACTTAACGTAAATCTGTTTAACTGTTAACGTTACTGAACTACTAACTTAACTGAACTTAACTTTAACTTAACTGTAACTACGTTAACTTAACTTAACTTAACTTAACTGTAACTTAACTTAACTTAAACTTACTTACTTTAACTTGAACTTAACGTTAACTACTTAACTTAACTTAACTTGGAACTTAACTATTTAACTTTAACTTGTACTTAACTGTTAACCTTAACTTAACTTAACTTTAACTTAAACTTAACTTACTTAACTTTAACTTAACTTAACTTTAACTTAACTAAACTGAACTTAACTTTAACGTAACTGACTTAACTTTAACTTAACTTAACGTTGTAACTTAACTTGAACTTAACTGTACTTAGACTGAAATTAACTGAACTTAACTGTAACTTATACTTAACTTAAGACTTAAACTTAACTTAACTTTTAACTTTACTGTAACTGTAACTAACTTAACGTGTAACTTAACTGGAACTTAACTTAACTGTAACTTAACTTTAACTGTAACTTTAACTTAACTTAACGTTTTAACTTAACTTAACTGTAACTTAACTTTAACTTAACTTAACTTAACGTAACTGAACTTAATACTTAACTTAACTTAGAACTTAACTTAACTTAACTTAACTTAACTTAACTTTAACTTAACTTAACTACTTAACTTAACTTAACTTACTTAACTTTAGACTTACTGTACTTAGTAACGTTAACTGTACTGAACGTACTGAACGTAACTTAAACGTAACTTAACTTAAGACTTGAACTTAACTTAACTTAACTTAACTACTGAAATTCTTAACTTACTTAACTTAACTTAACTTAACTTTAACTTTAACTTAACTTAACTTAACGTTAATACTTACAACTTAACTACTTAACTGTAACGTAACTTTAACTTACTACTTAAAGCTTAACTTAACTTTAACTTAACTTAACTGTACTTAACTTACGAACTTAACTTAAACGTTAAACTGACTTAACTTAACTTAAACTTAACTTAGCTGTTAACTAACTGAACTTAACTGTAACTTAACTGAACTTACTTAACTTAACGTTGACTGAACGTAACTTAACTGAACTTAACTGAACTTAACTTGAATCTTAACTTACTTAACTTAACGTACTTAACTTTAAGTACTGAACTGTAACTGGAACTTAACTTAACTTAACTTAACTTAAACTTAACTTAACTTAACTTGAACTTAACTTAACTTAACTGAACTTAACTTAAGCTTAACTGAACGTTAACTGTAAACTTAACTTAACTTAACTTAACTTTGAACTTACTTAACTTTAACTTAAACTTAACTTAACTTAACTGTAACTTAACGTTAACTTTAACTTTAACTTAACTTAACTTAACGTTAACTTAACTGTAACTTTAATACTTAACTTAGACGTGTAACTTAACTTAACTTAACTTAAACTTAACTTAACTTAACTTGAACTTAAACTTAACTGTAACTGTAACTTGAACTGTAACTTAACTTAACTTGAACTGTAACTTTAACTTAACTTTAACTTGAAACTTAACTTTAACTTACCTTAAAACGGTTAACTTACTGAACTTAACTTAACTTTAACTGTAACTTTAACTTAAACTTAACTTAACTGTAACTTAACTTAACTTAACTTAACGTTAACTTATAACTTAACTGTACTTAACGTAACTTAACTGTAACTTAGACTTAACTTAACTTTAACGTAGAACTTAACTTAACGAACTTAAACCTTAAACTTAACGTTAACTTTAACTTAACTTAACTTTAACTTAACGTAACTTACTTGAACTTAACTTAACTTATACTTTGAACTTACTTACTTAACGTTACGTAACGTTAACTTAACTTAACGTTAACTGAACTTAACTGAACTTAAGACTTAACTTAACTTGAACTGTAACTTTAGACTTAACTTTAAACTTTAGACTTAACTTAACTGACTAACTTAAAACTTACTGACTTAACGTACTTAACTACTTAACTAACTTAACTGAATCTTAACTTAACGTAACTTAACTTAAACTTAACTTAACTTAACTGTTTAACGTACTTAACTGTAACTTTACACCGTAACCGTACTTACCATACCCCCACCCCCCCTTCTTCGTCTGCCCCTTGACCTGTGCTCGCTTCTGACACCCACCCCACCCGCACCCCACACCACGCCCACCCCACCCCACCCTCCCACCCACTGTGAGGGTCCCACCCCTCCCACCCCACCCCACCCCACCCCACCGCCACCCCCACACACCCCACCCCACAGCCACACCACCCCACCCCACCCATCCCCACTCCCTCCCACACCACCCCTCCCCACACCACCCCACCCCACACCACACCCACACCACACCTCCCTCCCAACCCACCCCTCCCCCCCAGCCCCCCACCCCTCCTCCCGCACTCCCACCCCACCCCACCCACCCTCCCACCCCACACCACCCCACCCTGCACCCCACTCCTCACCCACTCCCTCCCCTCCGCCTCACCCTCCCCACACCACCCATCCCACCCCACTCCCACCCCACCCCTCGCCACCCCACCCCACCCCACGGCCCACACCTACCCACACCAACCCTAGCCCCACCCCACGAGCCCTCCCCACACCTCCCTCAACCCACCCCCAGACCACACCTCACCTACCCTCCACCCCACCCCACACCTCACCTACCCGCACCCCTAACTCCTAACCACCCCTCCCCATACCCTCCCCTCCTCCGACCCCTCATCCACACCTACCCCACACCTACACCAAACCTCTCCAACCACCTACCTACCCTACCCTACCTACCCAAACCAACCCACACCTAAACACCCTCATCTCCCTAACCCTCACCTAACCAAACCCTCACCAACCCTCTACCTACCCACACCAACACCTACCACTACCTACCTCCACACCTACAACCTACCACCTAACCTCACCCACCACCTATCCTAACCGCTAACCTAACCCTAGCCCTACCCAAACCTAACCTAACCCTACCCTAACCCTAACCTAACCTAACCTAACCTAACCTAACCTACCCTAAAACCTAACCAAACCTAACCTAACCTCACTAACCTCACTCTAACCTAACTACTAAACCTAACCTAACCTAACCTAACCTTAACCTGAACCTAACCTAACCTAACCTAACCTGACCCTAACCTAACCTAACCTAACCTAACCTAACCTAGACCAAACTTAACCTAACCTAACCAAACCTAACCTAACTAACTTACTAACCTCACCTAACCAAACCTAACCTAACTAACCTACAACCTAACCTAACCTAACCTACTAACCTAACCTAACCTAACCTAACCTAAACCTACCCTTAACCTAACCTAACCTAACCTAACCTAACTAACCTAACCTAACCTAACCTAACCTAACCTAACCAAACCTAACCTAGACCTAACCTAACCTTAACTAACCTAACCTAACCTCAACCTCAACCTAACCTAACCTAACCTAACCTAACCTAACCCTAACCTAACCTAACCTACCTAACCTACCTAAACCTAACCTAACCAAACGCATAACCTAAACCTAACCTAACTAACCTACCTACCGTAACCTAACCTAACCTAAGCCGAACCTAACCTAACCTAACCTAACCTAACCTAACCTAACCTAACCTAACCTAACCTACCTAACCTAACCTAACTAACCTAACCTAACCTAACCTCTATCTAACCTAACCTAACCTAACTAACCTAACTCTAACCTAACCTAACCTAGACCTAACCTAACCTAACCAAACCTAACCACCCCCTAACCTAACCTAACCTAACCTAACCTAACCTAACCTAACCTAACCTAACCTAACCTAACCTAACCTACCTAACCTAACCTAACCTAACCTCACCTCAACCTAACCAACCTAACCTAACCTAACCTAACCCTAACCTAACCTAACCTAACCTAACCGTCAACCTAACCTAGACCTATACCTAACCCTAACCTAACCAAACCTACCTAAAACACCTAACCTAACCAAACCTAACCTAAACTACCTAACCTAACTAACCTAACCTAACCTAACCTAACCTGAACCTAACCTAACCTAACCTAACCTAACCTAACCTAACCTAACCTAACCAAACCTAACCTAACCTAACCTAACCTAATCCTAACCTAACCTAACCTAACCTAACCTAACCTAACCTAACCTAACCTAACCTAACCTAACCTAACCAAACCTAACCTAACCTAACCTAACCTAACCTAACCTAACCTAACCTAACCTAACCTAACCTAACCTAACCTAACCTAACCTAACCTAACCTAACCTAACCTAACCTAACCAACCTAGACCTAACCTAACCTAACCTAACCTTACCTAACCTAACCTACAACCTAACCTAACCTTAACCTAACCTAACCTAACTAACCTAACTCTACCTAACCTAACCTAACCTAACCTAACCTAACCCTAACCTAACCTAACCTAACCTAACAAACCTAACCTAACCTAACCTACACCTAACCTAACCTAACTAACCTAACCTAACACCTAACCTGAACCTACCTAACCTAACCTAAACCTAACCTACCTAACCCTAACCTAACCTAACCTAACCTAACCTAACCTAACCTAACCTAACCTAACCTAACCTAACCTAACCTACCTAACCTAACCTAACCTAACCTAACCTAACCTAACCCTAACCTAACCTAACCTAACCTAACCTAACCTAACCTAACCTAACCAACCTAACCTAACCTAACCTAACCTAACCTAACCTAACCTAACCTAACCTAACCTAACCTAACTAACCTAACCTAACCTAACCTAACCTAACCTAACCTAACCTACCTAACCTATCCTAACCTAACCTCCAACCTAACCTAACCTAACACTAACCTAACCTAACCTAACCTAACCTAACCTAACCTAACCTAACCTAACCTAACCTAACCTAACCTAACCTAACTAACCTAACCTAACCTAACCTAACCTAACCTAACCTAACCTAACCTAACCTAACCTACCTAACCTAACTCTAACCTAACCTAACCTAACCTAACCTAACCTAACCTAACCTAACCTAACCTAACCTAACCAACCTAACCTAACCTAACCTAACTAACCTAACCTAACCTAACCTAACCTATACCTAACCTAACCTAACCTAACCTAACCTAACCTAACTAACCTAACCTAACCTAACCTAACCTAACCTAACCTAACCTAACCTAACCTAACCTAACCTAACCTAACCTAACCTAACCTAACCTAACCTAACCTAACACCTAACCTAACCTAACCTAA